>JAOVYX010011390.1:0-64340 GCA_035668315.1 Drosera spatulata
CGGTCAAATAACGCATCATATATGATCTTTATGATCGTGTCATATATAAATGGCCTAAGGGACGAACCCGATGGTATGATTGTCATCACACAAATATAAATGTTACGTCCGAGGACAGACACTTCTGGATTTTTTTCTCTTCTCATGCATGGACCAATTAAATGCTTTTATTTTCATAATACCATGAAAACATGTGATTTAGGCATAATGTATAGTTCCAATATCTCATTTATATGGAACATATCTGTACTACTTTTGGAGTACATATCATTTTAGCATGAACCTTTTCGAAATTCAAATAAATCGCTATTGATTCAAATTATATCAATAACACATCTTGCAGTTTTTATTATTATGATAACATTTAACTTGTGCGTGAGGCACAAATATGGTTCCATCATGATATTTGGAACAATTTGTTGCTCTACTTCGAGAGTACAACATCATTGATATGAAACGACATTTATCGTTTTAATTTTGATATCCGTGAACTTTAGGCCACTTTTTCAATGATTCATATTTGTAAACTTCGGGTCACACAATATTCCATGCTCTTGAGAACATATACCAATATATGATATGGCACTACATACTATCTTAAGGAACGATCAAAATCCTAAACCACAACTCATTTGTTTTGAATTCATTTTTCTTTTTCTTTCTCTTTTTTTTTTCTTTTTTCTTGTGACAAGCTTTTTCAATGATCTTTGACTCATACAAAAATAGATTTAACAAAATCGATTCACAGTTTAATCAGAAGTAAATCCTATCTCACACAACCAAGAACAATATCATGGATTGAAATTGAAATCGAAATCACAGCTTCATCATATCAAACACAACAACCAAAAAACACATGCCCACTAATTTAATATCATGAAAGTCGATCATTGGCATGCACATATAACATGGGTTTAAAGTGTATGTAGTGAAGTAGTATAAGTTAATTTGTAGAAAAAAAACTTACTAATCTCATATCATAGTATATCAGATGCGATCGTGCCGAGGTACAAATTGCAGAGATGATCGTGAGCACTTGTGCTTATGATTGACATGATAGAGGCGATTGTTCCATGTTGAGCCAGGAACACCACTCTCCTTAGATAATTTGTATAAATAAAACTTACTAATCTTATATCTTGCTCTGTTTAAGAGACGATGGTGCTGATAATGTATCGTGAAATTGATGATCTATCAATAACATAAGAATGAGATGCAAACCAAATAACATGGAACAATATTATATTACTTGATACATTGGTATATAGTTACATCTTATAAGCTTACAAGGATGTCTATTTATAGGCTCTAAGAATTAGGAATTACATACATGTATTGAATATAAGAAGGTGAATGGTTAGAGGTTATAAGAGTAAATGAGGGAATTACAAAAATCATGTAAGCATTCTTGTTAACAAACCTTTAATGGCTCCCCTAACCAACACTACCATGCTTCTGTGCTCCTCTTCTAACCAAGTCGACGTTTCCTCTTTGCATCATGGCCACGAATTCGTTGTAATCTATCAGACCATCCTGAAAGTTCGAAGAATATGATAACGATGTGAACGGATAGAATATGAGCAAACAAGAGAAGATCAATGAGGTTCGAAAGTGAATGTGAGAAGATAGGAAAGCAATCAAGTGACGGATATAAGGAGTGTGTACATTGTCCTGATCAGCTTCTTTGATGATTTCTTCCAAATGAATATCGTCTACACCGAATTCCTGACAAGCTTGTTGAAGTTCCTCTCGTGTGATGTAGCCGCTACCGTCTTTGTCGAAATAGGAGAAAGCTGTTAATAGATGATCTTCCCTTTCGAGTCTGTTTAGGTGCAACATTGCTGCTATGAACTCCCCGTAGTCAATTGCGCCACTGTTGTCGACATCAGCCTGCAAGCCCACCAAAATTGCACTATTAGACCAGTGAAGCATAGGGTCAGAAAATCCCTTGGACACGATCTCTTTCTGGCCCGAAATCGTCTGTTGGAGGCGATGTAGTGCAAGTCTATGCAGTAGGCCAGGGGAAATGGGAATCCTAATCCAAATATCAGGGGTTTTCTCAACGTGCATCTAGAGGATAGCAAAAAAATATATCATGGTAAAACATACATACATTTTTCATATGATGAGGAATATCTCCGGTCAAAATCTCTAATGCATTATCTCATTGTGGATCTCAGATGACCATGATCAATGACATTGTTTGAGTTTGAACTAAGTTGTGAGTTCTAATTATCATAAAGATGAATAGATGATTCAACTAGGATACTTACTGCTTGCATCAAATGCTGAATTTCAGACTCTTCAAGGCTGGTGCCGAACTTTTTGAGTCCTTCCTTGAGTTCTTCGAAAGTGATTTGGCCGCTGTTGTCTGTGTCTATCATCCTGAACATTTCTTTAAGCCCTGCAATCTCTTCCTCGGATAAGCTCTCGGCAATTACCTAGAGCATGAATATTTGTAGACAATAAGTTTGAAACTCACACTTTGAACTTTATCTCGAGTGCAATCTGTATGAACTAAAGAGAACAGTTACCCTAATTGCCATTTTCTTGAGCTTATTCATTGCTGAAAATTGATTCAATCGAGTTAGGACTGCAGGATCAAGCGGCTTATCTGGAGCCAAGCCATCGGCCATAATCCACGGATGACCTGCAGAACATAAAGAACACGGAAGACCCAGCGAGATTGATAGATAAGAGATGGGCAAAACTCATGATAGTTTTAAACAAGATAAATGATCTTCATACAGACTAGATGATTCATATGGGCGATCCCACACAGTGGTACTTTAATGCCCAGATGATGTCGAGGATGACCAGGACATCCATGATAAAACGTTTTTTGAGATCATCATATGCACTTATAAAATTTGGAACCCCTATGCTGAACTGCTGTAAACTGAGAGAATGATATAAATTGCCACAGAGACAAACTTACATAGGACTTCATGAGCCGTCAATCGTTTCTTGGGATCTCTTACAAGCATTCTTCGGACCAGATCTATTGCACCTTCAGAAATATTTGGCCATGGATCCGATGAGAAGTCAAGATTACCGTGTAGGACTTCTTCGAATATCTCTTCTTCAGTTTCTGTTTTTAACATAGGAAAAAAGGGAGAAAGAAGTCTCACAATCATGAAAGTAACAGAAGCATTGAACATGAAAAACTAGCATTTATGCAAAAATCCATGAAGGCAGTCTTATCTCATCATTTTTAAGTCCCTTACCAGCCCAAAAAGGCGGCACACCACTCAGGAGAATATAAATGATAACCCCAGCACTCCAAACATCTGCTTCTGGACCATATCGCTTGCGCAATACCTCAGGAGCAACATAATATGGACTTCCGACCACATCATTGAAAATGTCGCCTGTAATGAAGTAAACACAAGATTAAGCAGTGCATAATTGTGGTATATGTCTAATATCGTAGGCAGAACATAAAGAATCAGATGTACCTGGCTTGAAGAATATCGACAATCCAAAGTCTATCGTCTTGAGAGGCGAATCTTCCTTCTCATCGACGAAAAGAAAATTCTCCGGCTTAAGATCCCTATGCATGACTCCTAATGAGTGGCATGCCTCAACAACACTAACTATCGTCCTGGCAAGATTCGCTGCTTTCCGCTCCGTGTAGTGCCCCCGCTTAACAATCCTTTCAAAAAGTTCACCACCGGCACACAGCTCCATCACAAAATGAACAGCGACAGCATCCTCATAAGCAGCTTTTATCGCAATCACATTTGGATGCCCTGCTAAATGATGCATTATCTCAACCTCCCTTCGCACATCTTCCACATCTTCTTTCGTCACCAGCTTCCTCTTTGCAATGGATTTGCAAGCATATTCTTTTCCTGTCGCTTTCTTGACACAGAGGAAAGTGGTTCCGAATTGGCCATGTCCTAGCTTCCTCCCCAGTGTATAATCATCTTTCAAGTTTCCTGTCTTCGTCTTCAGCACAGACTCTATCTGAAGCCCAACACTCGACGCACGCTTGACATGGGTTGGCTTCTCTGGCCGCACAGGCTGGTTAGGCTGCACGACTTTACTTTCTTGCCTCGCTAACCTGCTCTCTTGCCTCACCACTTTGCTCTCTTGCCTCGCCAATTTGCTCTCTTGCCTCGCTACTTTGCTCTCCTGCCTCACCACTGTGCTTACCTGTCGCGATAATCTACTCTCTTGCCTAACTATCTTAGCTGGCTCAGGTGGCTTCACCAGAACAGAATCCTCAACATCCTTTGCCTTGTCGCTACAAGATCGATCGCTCGTAGTGTTCTCTGAAGTCGTGACACTCTTCCCTGGCCTAGACCACCCAATCGATCTTGAAACCGATTGAAAAACACCATCCTTCGTGAGCCTCGACACACAAGTATTCCCCATGAGACAATTTTATACAAGTTCCTACCCTTGACTCTTTCACCATTGAGAAATCGCAGTCAACGCCCAGATCAACCCATTTGTTCCTCCTCCAAATGGGTTCTCACTTCTCAGGGCTCTTAACCAACAATGCAACACTAAAAGCCAAGACAACGCTATATCTCATAAGCACCAAATACCTTTAAGAATCACATAAAGACGATACAAACCCAATCTTATCAATACCACGACCACCGGATAGGACAACGATGGACAAAATGAATCAAGATCACAAATCAAAAATCCAATATGCCAACATCAATCACGACGAAAGCAAGATCTAGAGGATGCCCAGATCACAGAATCCTTCAAAACAATGAAAACTAGGATTCATGGAAGAATACCCACATCAGACAACTAACAAAAATCTGATCTTTTACATGGAATATATGTATCACTTGAAAAAAACCAATGGGCTGATGACGATTAATGAGAAGCTTAATTGAATTGGATCAATGTGATTGTAAAAGAGGAGAAGGGTTTTTCATCATCTCCAGAATTTTTCTCTGTTTTCTGTGGAACAATGAAGAGAGAGAAAATGGAGAATGGGATTTTTTTTGTGTTCACAGGTATTTCTGTTGGAACCCTTCAAGGAGAAGACAAACGCCTATCATCTTGTCCAAAAAGAGTGAAAAGATAATAATTTAAAAAATAGACAACGTTAATTTCCAAGAACAATATTTGTGTCAACGGACAAATACAAAGGGAAAATACAAATTTTAATCATCAACCAAAAAAAACTCTAATTGTAAGATACTAACATACTTAATCTGAATGCTTAAATCAACGACACTATTGGATGAATGTGAAAAGCAAATATCATGTCAAAAAAATTGGAATATCGAGATTCTTACCTGAAAAAGAATATCTAGATTGTGCATTACATGAAAAAAGATTAGATTCGTCGACACAGAATATCATTCTCAATTCTCAATCTGAAATTGCTCAAAATAATCAGTCTACAAGGCGTTGTACCCTCCTGCACGTCTATGCATGAACTGGGGCAAACAAATAAAAAAACGAGGAGAAGAAGCACACCTATGTTGCTTCCATGATTTCATCTCATAATATCCTTATAAATGACGAACTCTCAACTTACAAAGCTAAAGTTACATCTGGATATTGATTCACAAAGACAAGAACGATCCAGCAAATAAGCTACTCTGCATGTTAGAAAAATCAAATGTTAGGACCTGGATGGTAGAGTGAGCCGTTCATTGCCTCGCAAGCCACATCGTCACCCTTTTGCATACTGTTTATTGAATCGAACTCCAGAGCAGCAGGCCTGTTCCGATCGTGAAAATGAGCAAAACACATACTCAAAGTTAATTGCACTTCATACTATAGATCCGTCAAGTACCCCAACAAACATGACTCTGCCACAGTAATGCAGAAGCTCATCAAAGTGATCTAAGCATCGTGTTCATACTCTGTGATCTGATATATAACCCCAGTCATTCATCAACTTCCAATCCAATTCACGGAACGATGAACCAAAAGCAGTTTATTATGGCCACTATTTCCTGAAACGAAGCAGTTCGCATTCATATTTTCATGATTTCTTGAACACTGATTTTCTACTTTAGTGAACCGGACATGAAAAAAGGGGGACAAACTACATAAATTATGCATCCAAGTTATGTTTTAGCAGGGATTAGCAGATATGGGCAAGGGTAACGGGTAGATCACTAGTTAACATGATGCAGAGTCTGTGAGGGTATGCTTGCAGTTGATGTGGTTTGTCTCTAATGCTTTTCTAGCATCGGCCACCACTTAGTTTCTTAAACAAAAAGGCATCCGTACACATTAGGTTGTTTATCTCTATTGTCTGAATTTATATTGGTACCTTTTAAGAGCTTGGTTTGAGATTCTTTCCCTGGCGGAAGTCGATGCACGCAAACGAGCACTGGGAATGCTAAAAAGGCCACAATGCATGATGGCATCATCAGAGTTTCTTCACAATTTCCTCATCTGCCCGCTTGTAATATGTCAGTCTCCTGATGGAATTCAACGCCGCTTCTGTGTTCCTGTCTTGAAAAGCCTTCGAGAAAGACTCTGCCCACTGTTTCTGTTTCTCATGAACCTACACCGAAAAGTATCAGATATCGAATCCGAAACTAAAACCAACTAGCACTGTAGAAAATGATCACATCAGGCTAATATATGATGTAGAAGTCAGTCCTGACCAACTTGAAGTAGTGAAGAAGGAAACCTCGGCTACTAGTCAGGGATAGCCCAAACTACATAGATTAAGCGATTGTCACCATTATTTTATTTCACCAAAAAATGCAGCTAATACAGACTCAATTAAGAGAAAACAAGAAAACGGGCTGTGTGAAATCTAGCAGAAAGCATGGGGAGGCTAAACATTTGGGTATATTCCCAACAAGGCCGTCTGCTTCATTATCACCAGTAACAGAATCAAGATCTTTACCTGTGACTGGATACTCCTTAGTCCCTGAGAATCTGCAGCCTCTTCAACAGCTTCTCTGATTTCCATCATCTGCATAAGTGGTCGCAACAATTATCCACCCATCACCACAAATGCAACTATGTTGGAAAATAATCAAATTTTAGAATGTAATAAACGTGGTTACATAACTGAGAAAAATACAGCAACTACATGACAAGGCACTCCTCTCACCAAGCAGTTCATCCTCCGTTGGTACACCAAACAACACAAATAATGCAGTGGAAACCAACCCACCATGGCACTTGATCAAATGCTAGACAATCTTTATCTAATGTAGCCTAACATGAACTCAAGAACTGCCTCTAGCATTCGTTCATCATTCTAATCTGTGTAAAAAGGCTCTGTCCCCCAACATGCACTCTCTCAAAGGCCAAAATTTCATCACATATGTCCATTTACAAACAGGAAGTATGCCACAAATCTTCGCCTTTTTTCCTAGGTCAGAAAGATATGATAGTATATTACTCTGTCCTGTCACCAGCCCTTAATTTGATTCCCCTTCCATTCTTTCCACCAAGAGTTTGCAACATACAGGATTCATATTGGTCGATATTTCGAGCAATGTCAGCCAGAGAACATTAATACTAAAAAACAAGATGAACATCAAACACTTCTTGAAAATTGACGTAGAAAGGGGAAAACACACAACCCACCTCAACAAGCAACTCTATGTCTGAAACAGTTTGTTCTTCATCTACATGCACTCCTTCTAGTTTCATCTGTCAAATAGGGAAAAAACGGATTGTGTTAATGAAATGATCAATGAAAGTCCAAAATAAGGTATATACAAGATCTTTGGAGATATAACAAGCAGCACATATCATTCTAGCATGTGAAGGAAAACAATTGCTGAAGAAGCAAAGAGCTCAGCTATATAGTATTCAATGACTAGTTTCTTAAAACCAAGTCATAGTCTTTTAACACTATATATGGGAGGCAATTCAAGCAAAACAGGAAACACTTGAAGCCCATATCAGTTCCATTAATGTTCACCAGATACGTTCAGATCTAGGGAATGAAGCATCTGATAAGCATGATCACTTAAACATCGAGAAAGGCCAGATGCTGAGAGAAGATGTGAGGCAAGTACATAAAGAATAGAAACATAGGATGATGATATGCTGGGAACTTCAAAGATCTGAAAATTGAAATGAAATTAGATGAGCAGGGAATAAGGATTGGAAACGGGATTATAGCACTGCTTTATAGAGAGAAGATGACAAGTAAAACTTACAACCTAGTTAGCATGTCATGAAAAATAAACAAACATAATTCCACTACATAAGGAATAGGAGCAAGACACTGAGACATGATGCAACATCAAATGGCAGGAAAACAATAAAAAGCAAAGTCAGCTATTGCTTACAAGGTATATTGCCCTTGACAAAGGATCACTCAGTGTCCTATATGCATCAATTACTCTGGCAGACTGCTCAGCAGCATAAGCTCGCTCCCTCTAAGAAGAACAGTTATAAATCAGCAACAAGGTAACACTTCATGTGGAATGAAAATTTGCCAAAATGTGCGCACCAATGCAAACCTCAGATTTTGAATGAACAAGATCAGGGTGTAATTTCTTCTGCCATTCCTTGTACTTGCCCTCCAGACCACCCAGCTCTATGTCAAACTTCTTCTCCCTAATGATAGCCAAATGGTCACAGGTTGTCAACTATTCCATTATTTGGATACCATTCCAGTATTAAGAAAGTGGAGATAAGCAAAACAGCAATTAACACAATCAAGTTCAAATCTCGGACTACAAAACAGTTTTTTTCCCTAGAAAAGCCCCCAAAGAACCTCGTCAGTTGAATAAATACCACTATTGCAGCAAATACACTTTTAGCACGTAGCCAGCCATCTTCCATTCGTACAAAAAAAGATACAAACAACATTTTGGACCTTCTATCTAAAGCAAATATGAGGCCACATATGACTACACATATCTCCGAGTTTTTAGTAGAGCTGATCCCTCACAATGGTATCATAGTACTCATGACAAAACATCACAAGCTCCAAAGCAATAACCATAACTTTCGCAATCATTGTTTACTCAGCCAGTTGTTGCTCATGCATTGTCCACGCTTCAAACCTTTCACAGATGTTTTGGTCACTATACTGTCCATTTCTAGCTAAAACCCTGAACAGTTTCAATTCAGTTGATTCCTCTATACACACCACTCACCTACTCTGATATCAAACATCAACAAACCATCAACAAACCACAAAACAATCAGACTCCACACACCACAATCACAGCAAACTCACAGGCCAAAAATCCGAAAGTAATCGACCGCCCCCTCGTCCACGGGCTGCACACCCCCACACCCCTCACAAACAAGCCCCACTATCCCATCCCCAAACCCTAACCCACAGTTCCAACACTTGCCACCCTCACCCTCACCCTCACCCTCACCCAATCGACACAAAAACCTAGCCCCAAACACCCACCCCGAACCCGACAACCCGATTCCTGTGAAGTGGTCGGTGGGCGGTGAAGGGGAAGGAAGGGGGAGGGGTTGGAGGCGGAGAAGGGAGCGGTGGCGGAGAGGAAGAGTACGGCGGAGGAGAGGGGTGAGGTGGGTGAGGAGTCGTTGGTTTGGCATTGTGCGGCGGCGACGGTGACGGCGGAGGATGAGGTGGTGGTCGTGGTTGTCGGGAAATGA
Source organism: Drosera spatulata (assembly GCA_035668315.1). Taxonomy (NCBI): domain Eukaryota; kingdom Viridiplantae; phylum Streptophyta; class Magnoliopsida; order Caryophyllales; family Droseraceae; genus Drosera; species Drosera spatulata. The sequence goes on from JAOVYX010011390.1 coordinate 9,553, forward strand.
GGGCGATTTGTATAGTTTGCCGGAAATGCTAGCAGAGTAATAACTCATGACGTGTTATACTGTACGTTCCATGATACATCCCATCACACCTACTCCACTTATATATTGTGACTAATTTTGAGTTGTAAATTTAAGTTGGGTAATTAATTAACATAATTACGAACTTGAGATGAGTTAGTAGAAATTCGATTAGATTAAACTATTTTATCTTTCTATTTGTAATCAATGAATCAAAACATGTATTTTTTTTTCATAACTTATAATGCAAAATTATAATCATTTGATTTATCATGAGTGTTGATTTTTAGTATAAAGATTAAATTATTTTTTGATTTTTGTGAGTGAAAGATGTGAGAAAAAATGATGGGATGAGTTGATGTGATATAAAATAAATAATAAGTATGTTTTGATATTTTTATAAAAAAAAATTTCAAATAAAATAAGATTATAATTTAATTTGAACGACTAAAACAGAACAGATGGAGGACATAGTTTTCATATTTTAAGAAAGGATTTGTTCGATAAGATGATAGAAGTTTCAAATATTGAATGTCAAATTTTTGTGTAGATTATATGATTGAAAACTATTGTTGCTCATCATTTATCTTGAGAGAGTCAAAAGTTCAAGAGTTAGTTACGCTCAAGATATATTATTTACATCTTGAGATATAGTCAAGGTTCAAGAGTTTGTTAGTTTCCTCAACTATTGTGTTCGCAACAACTAGTGCAAAAGTATAGCGATCCACACAATATGCTACATTGTCATACACATCAAGCTATTTCAACTAGTTTAAATAGAGCAAACTATCACATGTACAAGACACTTGGACACGAGCACAAAAATAGTTTAAACTGTTAGGAGTATATGTTTTACAAAGCATCGTAGACATAGAAGTTTTTATATAACTTCTATTTAGGCTCTTACTAATTGTAAGCGAAGGCTTTTTACACTGCATGAAACAAAGAGCGAGGATCGTATGGGCCACTGGCGCATCACTGTGCAGAGACAGACGATGCGAATCCAATGCTGAAATCAAAGCCAATGCAGGAGAGTTGGTTCTTGTTCTCGTCCACGATTGTCATCTTCAGAGAGTAAGAACCCTGCAAGCAGTCAATCATCAGAAAGAGAGATTTATTTACATTTCAAAGCAGAGTATCATCAGTAAACAGGTCAACTATTTTGGCAATGGCATAAAGAATGAATTTGGAGAGACATATATTTGCCTGACACTTTTTCATTGCTCACCAACCTCCAGGTCGACCACTGTCCAACACCCGAGAAAGGCTGAACGCTTGTCTATTAAAAACTGGAGCATAGGGATGAGCAATCCAACCGAGAATCCTAGATATATGATGTTTTTATTATAGTCCATGAAATCGGATCCTAATTTCTAGGATTCACTGAGTTGTGCAATTAGCAACCCAATGTGACAATGTCTACTTCGACACCGCCACCTTTGGCAACACGGTTAGAAATAGGAAACAAACAAAAGGCTAGTACCTTACAGTCCCCTTAAGAAAAATTCATCTTACATCTAATCTATAACCAAAGATCAAGTTTGGTCAAAGCAAACATAAACAGGATATAATCAGATACTAAAATTTTGAGCACTTGCTTGAAAATTGAATATGTTCGATTCTAAAATGAACCGAGAATACCAAGAATCATAGTTTTTTAAAGAGGCGTTGCCAATGAAGAGATATATTCTTGCATTAGCAGCACAAAAAGCCAAGCCAAGTTCCAGAGTTGCGAGCAACCAACACGGTAAGTGACTCACCGGAGGAGTGTAACCAGGCAAAACCTGGGAGTGAGCAATTACAAAATCTCCAGACGTAACGGGACACAATGTCTCTGAGCAGAGGTCATGAGTCTCACTATGAACGTGCCATCCAAAATACGCAACATCGATAGCCAACTTCCCTCCGGAGATCGCTTTTCCTGCAGAAATAATATACTGATATCAGCAGATGTAACACAAAATATTATAAGCGGCAAATTCACTAGACTTAAATTCACAAATGTAGATCTGAAACAATGAACTAACCTGTAACGGCAGAAATGCTGAATGTAGCTGGCTGGCCTCTAGCAACAGGATCAGGTGATATCTCAACTCCAGTCACCTTCACATCATAGTCAGCACTCTTATCTGCAGCCATTTCAACCGCCACAAGTAACAACAAAGGCATGAATTTCATAATTTCGACCTTGTTTAACTCCACCAAAGCCCTCTGAACTGTTAGAACGACCTAGCTAGCTAAGGGTTCAGATTTTAACAAGCTACGGTATGGACTTTCGTCAGAAATGCCATCAATGATCAAGCATCAGTGACAAATAAAAGGAGGATTGCCAAAGTCTACCACAAGTAATACATTGTGAAAAAGAGAAAAAAAAAAAGTAACACAAAATGCAAACCAAACCCGTCCACTTAAGGAAAAAGGTATGCTGGTTACCGACCACACTCAAGTTACCCATGACTAAGAGCCTGTGTTTGTGCTCACCAGCTAATTGTAACCAAATATAATCTTGCAGAAAAGTATTACCTAACCAAACTCTTATCACGACAATATAGTCCCGGAGAAAGGAGAGCATCAGAAGAACAGTTTGATAAAACATTCATCGGTCTACTAAACGAATCCTTGACAACTTTATCAAAGAGTTCTTGGGGAAAAAAAAACACATCAACCGACTATATTAGCATTTCTTATTCTTTTTTCAAAGGTTTGCCAAGGGAAACCCTGATTGCACCCAAAAACCCGCAAACCGAGACTACATCAGAGTTGGCGAACACTAGAACATCACATTGTGAACCAACAAACAATATGTGTTGTTAGCAATATGTGTTACCAATATGTATTTTAAATTCTTAATCAATATGTTGTAGTAATCAACACCTCCTGAATCTCCATAACAGCTCATAACGTTAAGGATCATATTTCCTTTCCCCTAACAAAAAATTCAACACACATTAATCTGATTGCACGGTTAAAAGGTTACGATTCCTATGTTTTCGCCAAGACACCCTAGACAGAAGTGTCTAATTAAGAGATCTGACTCGTCGGCTATGAACTAAGGTTACATATTATCAAGGGTCTATTCTTCAAATAAAATCATCAAAAAAATTCCAACAAAGTACACAGAGTCAAACCATTACGATCTCTAGGAGACGAGTCCTCGTCACGTACACCGGATAGCAAATTGTTTCAGCATCCATCAAACCAAACCCTAAAAGTCCACCACATCCAAACCCAACAAACTCCACGAACAAACAACTCGTCCACCACAAGACCCCCAAAACTCTCATCAAACGGATCAAACAAACACAATCAGCATAAACAAAACTAATCCAACAACCAATTCCACAAAACATCACAAACAACGAATCAAATCGAATCAATTCAAAAATTTATTTGACGGTGTTGTTTATACCGCAGTATCGGACTTCGGTGGCCAGGGAGATGCGAGCAGCAGAAGCAACGAGGAGAGCGAGGAGGGCGACGATGAGGAACTTCGAGTGCGGCGCCATCGGAGGAGGAAGAAAAGGTGGAGAGGTTGTGATTGTTTGAGGGGGCAGAGATGAGACTGTCACGTATAATTTAACATATAATTTGACATCTATTCTTAAATGAAAATCACATATAATTTGACATCTATTCTTTAACCTAATCAAATCACACCTATAATTTAACACAATCAATTTTCCTTCAAAAACCACTCAGACAAAATCCTAATTCCTTCACTCTCCTCCCACGAACTGTCACGTCATACTCTCTGAACTGGCTCTCCCTCTTTGCGCCATGCCTTTCTCCTCAACCACCCACAACCCAGAACCGTTCCACCTTCTCCCTCAACCACCTTTGACCCTCAAACCGTCCCCTTCTAACTCTCTAACATCAAACCTCGTCCCTGAACAAACTCTCTCAACATTTCTCATCAATAATAATTCCCAAAAAGAGAACTGCATCGATCGATCATGAATCGATCAGAAAGCGTGCGAAAAAGGATGGGTCTTCAAAGAAGTCGAAGACGACTCAAATCGTAATCAGGTTTATGAGACTCAAATCGTAAAACTTGATTCATCAATTCTTCAATGACATGCTTGATTCATCAATTCTTCAAAGACATGCACTGTATCTTACTGGATTATGCACTGTTTTTTTATTTATAGCTCACAGTGTAGGACATCGGCGAAGAAAAACCAGGCCAAGGTCAAGGCAAAAAGGAAAGTGACAATTTTGCAAACAAGGTGCTCTCTTTCCTATTTCAGTGACAAGATGTAAACGTTAAAGAGTGTTGTTTCATCCGCATGTATGGCTATGCTTAGAACCACTCTCTTTCATCGATATCTAGACACTCCTCCTCACCACATTAACATAGCCCGGTTGAAGGGGATTCTAGACTCATTTAGTACCCAACCGTTAGGGCTCAGAGTTGAGGTTGAGAAAAATGTAGTTCCACTTACAAAAGAACAAATTTCATTAGTTGTAGGTTGGAGATCGATTGGTTTGAATATGAATTGCAAATCAAGAGGTTATTCAATGGGAAGGAAAAAATACAACAAAGACCCTTGTTTTTGAGAAACTGTTAGATTTGGCTCGAGGGGAGGACAACCGTACAGTGGGGGATTTTGTTAGAGACTTTGTATTGTTTCTTTGTAACTATATTTTATTCCCGAGGACAACCTTCTATACCCCCTATTTTTGTTTTTCATATGTTGATACTCTCCATATGATTGGAGAATATGCTTGGGAAGTGGCTGTTTACAAATCGGTTGTAGACGACATCATCAAGTATAAATCATTCAAACGCGAAATGGCGACAAAAGAGGGTAAGAAAAAAGAGGATGATCAAGAGAAACCACCTGTAACTCCCTACTTCGAGGTATGTGCGTATGCATTGTTGGTATGAAATCTAAATTTTCTCTCCTTTTAAACTTTGATTTTACACTGTGATAGAGTTATATATGCACTGTAACCTTGTTTGACATGCACTGTAATCTTGTTTGGAATGCATTGTTGTAACGCCCCGTCTTTTCATTACTTATTAATGATGCATATAACGTCACTGTCGCTGGGCCCAACATCTCAGTTAGGCAAAAACTATACTTTCTGGCTTAGTCATAAGAATTAAGCAATATTCACTTATACATTATTAGTCTAGAAACTTTTATTGCACTCAATCTTAACTCGGAATATCACCTTTGCGGCGGAATTACATCTCTTACTAAGATCAGAATACCTTTCACACAAAGTTACATCTAGTATCAAATCTTAGATCACATTTCTTCTTCAAATCTTGCTCCTATAACAAAGAGAAGAAGAAAAACATAGAAAAATAATAACCGTGAGCTATAGGAGCTCAATAACGTGTTAGCCCCTTTACCAATGGTTACACGAGAGAAAAAGATAATAAAAAAAGAAAAATGATCACTTAGATCCTTTGTTCCAGCACTCTGGAATTATCATGTCAATCAGACATTCATAATTATCATCACAAGCATACCAATGATTCACCCTAATCACATAAACACATTTAACACGACATAACAACGCTCGAAACTATGCGTCCATCGACACTCCTGACATTATCGACGTCATTTACTACCGTCATATCCTTTATGATAATGACAGTCAAGACTTCCATATCAAACAAACTGAGACAATGACACTGTGACACAACAGGTCCTCAGTTCAAGTCTCACGCACTGCTACACTCAACTGCACTCAACAGTTCACTCAAGACTTTGTTATACTTACCATCATATCAATCACACAGAGACGACATATAATAGATACCCTCAGCATTATAAGTGTGTCCTTGACGAGACTTATTCAATTTCATAGATAGACTTATTCAGCTTTAACAAAAGGGACATCCGCGAAAGGGGATCAGCCAATCCAGAGCCTAGGGTCTCCTGCAGTGAGATACCCTCATAGAAAAAGGTCGATGAAAGAATATCACTATCAAGTCACTGTATAACACATGTCACAGACACAACTCTCTTTGTGTTTTATACCACGTTATCTCACCAATTTATGGATTTACACTCTTTTTACACATTCACCCTCATTATACCAACAAACAAGACATAACATACACCATGTAAAAACACTCCACAACACTCAGTATTTAACACATAGCACACAGTAGTTGCAAACAGTATTTTACATCAACCACATTTACTGACTACGTCCAAAGATTCCAATGCATATTATTATACTCACGGTATAATAACATGTATCGCCACATACAATTAATCTAAACGTTACCTTTTATCACAGTTCTTGACATGCACACGTTCAACCTCGTCCTTAAGTGACGACGAGTAGCGTTTTCAAGTCCTATAATATAATAGGATACGCGTATTAAGACATACCCTTATGAATGATTGTTCACGTTATGAAGTTAAGTATATTTATTCGTACTTCTTGAAAAACTGTTATAATAACATTATGTGGTGACGTCAAGTTTTGAGAAAAGTTTTTGATAATTATTTTGATAGTCCATGATAATACTTTTATGTATTTATCATCATTAGAAGTGTTTGTGAACATTTGGAGTTATTTCGGGGTCAAAACGGTTCATATTTAGATTCTGTTCAACATGATCCTTCGACACGTTTAAATCTATAACTTCTCTTATACAGCTCCAAAAATTATTTCGTAAAATTTTACATAAACTAAACTTCATAATCTTTCCATTGAATTAAAGTTTATATCACACAACCTAACCAATAACAGTAATTTATTCCTTCAATTTTATATTTTTTGCTAAATCAGACATTTTGATCTTTCTTTACTAATCAGCTCATAACTCCTTAAATACAACTCTAAATATATATTTTTAAATTGTTTTGAAAACTAAATTTCAAGACCTTTCCATTAATATAAACTCGTTTTCTAACTCTTTCTGTGTAATTTCAGATCAAGTCACAAAGTGATGCTTGTAACCAATTTTTATAGATTAACATATCCACACATTTTGACTTATATCTTGAGATTCACAATTGTAAATTATTATCTATCAATTTTATCAGAAATTAGACATGTGAGGATTCAACATATATTAAAATCGAAATTTATCATGCAGTCTATGATTTTTCACAAGATTTCTAAAAAAGACGATCACCTTCTCGTATAAATGATGAAAGATCCACGTCGCCTTATAACCCTAACTTCTCCTCTTCACCTCAAACTCTTCTTCTTCTCTTCTCTTGCTTATCTCTTCTCTTTCATGACAAGAAATAGTTTTATGTTTGTAATAAGTTTTTCAAGGAGAAGAGAGCTTGTATTTATAGGAAAGTAAATCAATTAAAATAATTTTAGTGAATAATTAGTGGATATTTAGTGGATAATTAGTGGATAAATAACTTAATTTAGGTGAAGTAGAAATTGACATAAAGGATAGTAAGTGCAAAAATTAGGTTTAAGTCATTTTCATAAAAATACGGTATTTTCGTATTAAGACCGTATTTCTCCATATTTGCGTATTAGGGTTATATTTCATTCATATTTTGTATTTTTCCTTATTATATCGTCAAACAAGCCTTTTAACCCCGCAAAATAAATTATAACGTATGATTATTTACTATTCACGTTAATTATCGTGAAACTAAATTTTACGGAATTTTTCGGATCCTTACCATATTTTTATCATGATTTTGATAAACGAATTTTATAACCCCATTGTATAAATTACGATATTCAGTAATATACTGTTTTTGTTATTTTATGAGAAAATAAATTATCTCAAATTTTTCGGGTCTTTATTACTGTAATCTTGTTCGACATGCACTGTATAATTGATAACATAAATGAGAGACTGTGATTAAGTTATATGTGCACTATAATCATGTTAGATTTGCACTGTAATCTTGTTTGAAATTCACTGTATTCTTGATAACATTGATTCACATGTAGTCTTGGGTGTATGAGATATTTGAGGGCAAACTCTTAAATCCAACAGAGCATGTGAGAATCCCGCGAATGTTTCGTTGGATTGATAACAAGAGTGTAACGGTGGACAGCACAAAGAAGTTATTTACTGAAGTTTACCCGCATGAGGTCATATCTATATTCCCAAGCAAAGAAGAGAGGTTGCTCCTTTTGAGTGAAGTTGAACCATCATCACAGCAGGTAAATCTGTCTTATGCACTGACAATGTAGATACTTATAAACTATATTAAATGCATAGATGAACTAGCAATCGAATTGTTGTGAACTGTAGAACTCATAGGATGAAGTAGATGATGAAGATGATAATGATGAGAAGAATGGAATGGATGGGGATGAAGAATTCAGAGAAGGAGGAAGAATCACAGCTGGGGAATTCAGAAGGGGAAGATTCTAGTGTTGAAGAGAGAGATGAAGAGGAGGAGGGGCGCGATGATTTAGAAAGAGGAGATGAAGAGGTAGGGGAATAGAAAGAAGAGGAAGAAGAGGAAGAAGAGATGAATAATGCAGGAGAAGAGAAAGAAGAGAAGAGAAAGAAGAAGAGAGACAAGAACATGTAGAGGAACAAAAGGAAGAATAGGAGCTCTTCAGTGGGGATGAAATTGTAGGTCAGAGAGTGGAAGGAGTTGATGCGTTCACGCTGGTTCGTGATGTTTTCCAAAGCTTACAGGAGGAATTTGTTGGTTCACCTGATCCAGCTGCTATTGTTGGAGCTATCAAAAGATGAACCAAATGTGGCAAGCGAACAAAGCGACAATCTTAGAGAATTACACCAAAGAAGCGTGGCGCCAAAACGCAGAAAAAACGTCACCCACTAACATACCATCGTCGTCACCAGGAAAAAAAGTCAGTCAAGAAGTTACGTATCGTTTCAAAGGGAATACCGAGAGTTAGTGGAATGGAACTCCTTCCAATCGAAGATCAAGAGTTAGTGCAACGCTTTTTCAGCACCTGTGACATGGAGTGAGTTCTGTCTTATTATTATTTTTAAACCGACTTGTTTCTTTCTTTAAACTATTATCTTACATAGTTTGAATTGCAATTTATCAGATATAGAACTGGATGTCATAAAACTCCTTCCTTTCTTTAAACTGTTTGATTGGCCTGCTCTAATTTATTATAGAGATCGACTCTGGGATAATCCAACCGATGATGGTTGTGACTGGTTAACGGGAAAGGATATTGACCTCCTGTTGAAGAACGAGGCGCTTAGTGGTGACGTGATCAATTGCATAATGTCCGTGGTAACCGAAGGTACAGATTGCACTTATTGAATGCCTGAGATATTGGTAAGAATTGTTATTTAGATTGATTATAATTACACCTCTAATTTCGATGGATACCTAAATGAAGATTGTCATTCACTATAAAATGTTTGCTGAAATGAAGAGTGTCATGCACTGTTTTTATATGGACACTCTACATGGAACATTTGCATCAGTGGTAAAGGAAGATGAGAGCAAATAGAGTAGGGACGTCCTGGCTATTAATTTGGAATTGGTGGGTGGACATCTTCAAACCTGGATTAAGAATTGCACCAAGGAGAAGTTCTTGTCTTCTCGACTCGTTCTGATCCCTCTTCATGATCGAGAGGGGTGGTATTGGAGTCTCTTAGTTTTGGATACCTAATCAGGAGAACTACTTCCAGTCGCGTGGGTTGGAAGCGACTATCACGTCAAGCGATAGTTCTTGTTATTTTCCTAAGTTTATGTTGTTGTATATCTTATGGAATCTGTACATCAATGTTTTCTTTTTTGTTTTTTTTTCTCGAAAATTACTGGCCTAATTTCTAGAGAATTACATCAATGTGGTATATAAGATGCAGTATAAAGTGGAGTTAAAACAAGACCAAAAGTGTGAGCAACAGGAGGATGGCATAGCTTGTTGTGTTTTTATTTGTTTGTGGGAAGAAGCGCTCGCTGCGAATACTTATGTCGAGGGACGTCGTTTTGACATTGCTCAAGAAAGAGCTCGATTAGGTTTGAAGCTACTGCGTCATAAGTATTGTGAATTCGAGAGACCGAGCAATGAATCATAAACTGTCATGATATTGTAGAAACAACTGTCGTTGCTAATATTATGAACTATAAAGTTAATTGCCATTATGTCATGAACTATTGATTTGTAATGAATTACATCATTTGAACTACCAAAACGAAAAGTCATGAACTGTATTATATTTTATAATGAACTGCATGAGATCGACTATCGTTTCATACACGGATGGTGATATGATGTTGTCATGAAATATTGATTTATCATTAATGGTGATGATGCAAACAGATAATGTGATGATGTATAATCATGAACTGGATGATATTTATTTATGAACTGAATGATAAAAATTACATGAACTGTATGAATTATATGAAGTTTTAAATCCATGAAGATGCACAGTAAGAGGTTGATGAGAGATAAATTACATGACATCATCTATATTATATTTCAACAATGATGCACTTGATGACTGTGAAGTTGATAAATATTCATTTATATTCACTTGATGACATGGTAAATATTTGTATGAAGTTGATAAAGTTTCATCCAATCGAGTCTGAAGTTAGTTCTTTTAGGAAAATTTTACTCCAACGATGCACTGATGCATTTTCAAAATAGTTTATAACGAACTGTCTCTAGAGTTCTACATGAACTGTAAATATATCTAGTGTAAACTATCAAGGATGACAATAAGATGAGGGCATAGATCAATTGGATATGTTGTAAGCATCATAAATATTCATGTTTTAGCACAAAAAGACTACCAACGACTCCATACATTGATTCTCATTGTTCATTGACATGAACTGTGCTTTTGTACAAATGAACTATGCTAATTATTGTACACGAGCTGTTATGAATTGAAGCTATGGACATGACATTAAGTAACTTGTGAACTGTTATGTAGTGTCATGAAGTGTCATGTTGTCATCAGATAGGGGAGTTATTTAGCGTCATGAAGTATCATGTAGTGTTGTTTAATGAGAAGTCTTCCTTTTAAGTGTCGTGCACTATCATTTAGTGAACTGCAGGTAGAGTAAGTCATGAACTGTCATCCATTTAGTGTTGAACTGTCATGAACTGCAGGTAAAGTAAGTCATGAACTGTTATGTGGTGAACTACAAGAAAAGTAGACATGGACTGTTTATTCAACTACGATGCACTAGTATCAGGGAATGCATGAACTATATTTTTAATAACTACGAACTGCATACAATATATAATGCCACAGATACGAGACTTTACAACAGTTCTATAAAGTCGTAAAAACACATCGACATTTTACATAGTTTAATCACCACGGAGTGCGCTTTGATTAACCATCGCGGTGATCGATAGGTGACGAGAATCTCTAATCCAGCCATTGAACGATTTTGTCAGATTATTCGTCATGATTCCCCATCATTTTTCGATGAAAAGAGCATTGGCCCAACATTCTGGCCATGAATCGGCGATGAAATTCCTTGACAGTGGCATTACGCTAATAATCTTGTTGATGTTTGTTTGAAAAACATCAATGTCATCCCATAGGCCGCACTGTTGAAGACATTAATCCATTGCTTTTTGTTGAGATTAGGGTATTTTGTGAGTACCTAAAAGAAGCCAACGAAGTAAACAGACAGTTATATTGTCTAGATCCTTCCATGCATAGTATTGAGCGCACTAGTGAATTGCATTAAAAAGAGCTATGAATTGTGAATAATACAGAACGATACCTCCTTTTTAAAGTTTTCGACAAGATGCCTCAAGCAGTATGAGTGATGACCATTCTGAAAATATTGAGAACTACATTCAACAGCCCTTTATGTCCGTCCGAGAAGAAAGTATACTGATGTCACGCTCCACCATTATATGGCAACAATGCTCGATCGAATTGATCACAGAACCATGTCCAATTCTCATTGTTTTCTGCTTCAACCACACCGAAACAAATGGGGAACATTTGATTCTGAGCATCCAGTGCTATTGCGCACGAAACAACGATCTTTACAGAAGTGTTTTTCTTGAACTTGAAATCACGACGTGTAGAAATGGCATAATTTTTAATCGCCACCCGAAACTCTTCCGCGCTTCCGAAGCTCTGAGCTACGCCTTCAATGACTCACGTCATAATTCGATGGAAATGTTATCATTGTTTGTTGTGGTCATACCACTTGGGCTTTCATTGTTACATGATCTGCACACTAAAAAACGGCCCATTAAGTTTCATTAAATTCACATGATATATTACATTAACTGTATGAATAAAAGACATGAATTGAATAGTTTGACAATCATGAACTGCTAGGTATGGAAGTTATGAACTGACAGAAAGAGAAGTTATGAACTGCCAGGTACAGAAATTATGAACTGTCGGGTATAATAATCATGAATTACAAGCTTACCCGTGGGATAATCGCACACTCGATGAGCTATTCCTTGGAGGTGTAGCAAACCTCTTCGAAGCTTCCATCTCGATGATGCCAATATTAGCGCATGTGCACACATGGAACATGTTTGTCACATAGCTATCAATGGACAACGTTACCTGGCATCCAATTTGTGGTGCAAAATTATGCAACATCATATTTATTGGAATTATTTGAGGACACTTCTCTATCCATAGCTCATATATATCTGCACCAATAACATGGACTTTCTTACATTGATGGAATTAATGTTCCCTTCAAACAAACATAGAGCTACTAGTTCCACATTTAGCGATTGTGGTCCAATTAACGGTTCCATTATACTACAAGCAAAAAATAATATAATAAGAAATATTGAAATTTGACCTGTGTTTAACTGAACTGAATCTCAAATGATACGAACTATGAAAAAAAATCAAACGTGAACTGTAAGAACAGAAACTGTGAACTACAAATAAACAACTTGGTGAACTGTCTCAAAAACAAGCAATGAACTATAACTAAAAGGACTTGTGAACTTCAAGAAAATGGACTGTGAACTGCAAACAAAAACGATTTTAGACTGAAACGAAAACAAATTGTGATGTGTAGCACAAGAACTTCTGAACGAATTACATATTCGATGTACTCCGAATGGTTCTTAATATTCACAAATTGACTTGCCTAAAGGGTGGTTAACAGAAGGTCTGTTTATAAAGATAGTATCTCCTAATTGTAACAAAGAAAAATATAAACTGTATTCAATGTGTAACTGAATCTCAAATGATACGAACTGTAAAGATAATCAATGCTGAACTGTAACAACAGAGACTGCGAACTACAAAAAACAACACAGTAAACTGTCTCAATAGAAGCTATGAAGCACAACAAAAGGATTTGTGAACTGTACGAAATTGAACTGTGAACTGCAAACAAAACGATTCTGGACTGAAACAAAAAGAAATTGTGACGTGTAACACAAGAACTTCTGAACTATAACAAATGAAAAATGCATCTAAGAGCTGTATTCCTTTACATCTCAGAGCTGTAGATATTGTATTGGTAGGTGGTCGATGATGTAAAATCCATCTAACATTAATGAAAACGACAATTTTAAAAAAAATGCACTGTGACTCAAAAGAAAGAACTCTGGCATGCCAGCTTCCATATCAACCTCGTCCCCAATTCATCCCTCTCGACCAAAAGCAACAACAAAACCAAGAGACAACACCGAAAACCCATTTAGGAAAGTGATAGAAACACAATTGACCACAACCGCATGCAATGCGATTAAGCTTAAAAAAAAAAAAAAAAAAAACAAAACAAAATTACGCTTCCCGCATCGCCCAATTTCTGTTATCGGCCCTGGTATCCAAAATAGTCTTACATTTAGTGACGATTTGGGGTTTGAGGGAGATGAATAATGGGTGCAATAATGGATGTGAAAGAGATTGGTTTGAATAATAATGGAGAGAATGAAGATGGAGGGAAGGAGGTTGGGTTGGGATGTTGGGTTTGGTTAACCATGGGTATTTAAACTAACACATTTCACCATTTGGGTATGTAAATGTAAGTTGAAATTTTTTGGGCATCAAAGTGTGAAGTGAAACTCCCTCAGGGATTTATTTGTAGTTCATAGGAATAATTTGTTCCCTCCATCTCATAATAATTATAATATGCATGTATTTTCTATTATTCTATACGTATGAATATAAATCTTATTTTCATATCAAATCACGTCTGATCGTCTAATAACATGTATCAAGTTGAAATATGTAACCTACAAAACCATTGATATTTCATACTAAATTTATAAAAAAATTACGCTTGATCATTTTTAAATGCGTGTCAAACTTTGAATCAACACGCGTGCATAATCAAACTGTTGCTATAATTTTGGAACGGAGGGAGTAGGAGAGAATTACTAATAGCTTCTTTTTTTTTTTTTTGGAACTTATGTACCAATAGAAAGAATTTTTTTTACCAATCCGTCACCACCAAAATTTATATTTTAATTTGACATCTTTTGATTTAGAAAATAGAACATTTTATCAATCAATTATACTAACAGAAAAATAAGACAATACAATAAAACCCTAATCTAATACCTGGACAACTCTCGTCATCATCTCGTCTTCGTCGTCGTCGACAGTGCTACCAACAGTACGTCCATCGTCAACCCCATCACCGTGCTAGCGCCATCGTCGTCGGAGTCGACAGTGCATCCGCTGTTGAAGGCGACAGTACGTAGCCGGGGTTGACAGTACACCCATCGTCGGAGTTGGCAGTGCACCCACCGGAGAAGACAATACACCCATCGAAGCGGACAGTACGTCGTCATCCCCGTCGATTTCATCAAACAGTGTGGATTTCGGCATCAAACGATTTCAAATACAAACAGTGCGTCCTTCAAACTAACATCTCCATGACAATGCATGTGTCGTACCATGCATGAATGGACAGCTCGATCACAATGTTCTCCGCGAATGGCTTGGTTGAAGACATTGTAGCTATCAACATCACCTCCCCGTTCGTCGTCGTCTCATGATTCCTCGCCGACAATCGACGACACAACATCGTCGAGAACTCACTTCAAACTCATGCGATCAAAAAAGGTAAGATGACCACGGCGAGGGCTCTGTTTAATGGCGTTGTCTTGACATCGAGATTCGTTATCGATGGATTTTTTTATCGATACATTTGTTGTTACATCAATTGATGTGTATTGTTTGTGTTTTGTGTTTGGTTGGTGACTTGGTGTTGATGAGTGGATCTAATCGAATCTAAGCAATTCAAAACTTTTATAATCAGTTATTAAAAGAAAAATGGAAAAGAGAAGACATGATTAGGATTCTGCGATAATTAAAAAAGAATGATTTGATTATTAGAAGGGAATGTTTGTTTTTAAAAAAGAAAAAAAATGGTAATTATAAATGATGACCTTTGGTAAATAAGTTTTAAAAAGATGATCTATTGATAATTTTCACAATAATTTAGGAGTTAGTGTTGCTGCTCTAGTCGTTAATTAGATGCTGCACATACATTTCCACCACATAATTTTTTTAATTTTTTTTTTTTGAGAATTCCACCACATAATTTTTTTTAGAAAAAAATTTAAAATCCTACAAAATAAAAAATCAATTTTTAAAATTGAAATATATGGTGGAGATGTTTTTGTAAGAATCAAATTCTTCTTTTTAGTTTTCATTTTCAAAGAATCTCCCTCTTGTTTGCAGCACAATCGTTTTCCCCAATAGTTTATTTATCATTTTGATTGTGTGAGAGGGAGAAGTAAAAAAGATATTTATTTCTCATCCTCCAAATAATGGAAGCCGCTAAAGTACTACTACATGGAAAGATTCAAACTAAGATTGACTCAATCGATCGTCAAACTCGTCAAGGTATTCACTACTTAAACAAGTTATTAAACAATTGAAGAATAAATATTTTCACTCACAGGCTGTAACCTAAACCAAACAAAGCCTTGGACCGACAGACGCTTCTCTCAGGCATATCATTGAACACCATATACGCATCTCACTTTTTCTAAACCATATGCCCTAAACTGCATTTTCACCAATATCAATGCATCACAATACACAAGAAACCAGGACAACAAGCACCATGATTGCATTGTCGATTGTTAATAGCAACAATTTAGATTCTAATGCAGAGCCCGGTATCATACATGACATGAGATACAATAGCGATGACCGATCACATTTTCAAGGGTATTTGAACAAGGAACCCCACAATATACTTGTCGGTGAAGAATTGTTAAAAGGTAGACAAGTGGAGCGAAGTAGAGAGGGAAGAGATAGACCTGATCAAAAGTGTTGTTGGCGGGGACCGCGGCCTGACTTGTTGGGGTTTTGGTAATAACTTTCCTGTAGGCGAAGAATCAAAAATGAAAAAAACAAAATGGGAAAAATGCTTTGACTTGGTTTAGGTATAAAATAATGGGTTTATGGGGATAAAATGAGTAAAATAAAATATGAAATTGAGATAATTGGGGATAAATCCCTCCTACGCCTATTAATTATATTTTACTCCTCAATATGTATAATGGCATATTTTGCTCCCCCAAACCAAATCCAAATACATTTTACTCATGATTAACCAAAATGAAAAGGAATCTTTCACAATTCCTATTTTCCTGCTTCCCTCAATAGTTGTCCCCTTCAATTTTTCACCCATCACCGCGTGAGGCAATCTTGCGTTCATCAACAAATTCATCATTTTCGTGCAATGTGAAATGAATTTACATTCATCAACCTCATCTTCATCAAATTCATCTTGATTCGGTTGGATTTCAATGATGAAAATGCTCATTTTTACCGAAATAAAGCCGTAAGCAGAATTTGATGGAGCTGCATTATTCAACGATATTTGTAGGCTCAATTAAGCTGGAATCGGTTGGATTTGTATGGTTTTGATTTTGTCATCCACATATTCACGGTATGTCCATAATGTGTTCCTCAATTCGGTTGGTTTCGTGTGGATAGAGCTAAAAATCCAATTCAACACTCTCGTTTTGCTTTATTGGTACAGATTAGAAGTTGTTTACGATGTCTGGTAGCGATTGTCCTGTACCACTCGACATTGAGTTAGTTGCACTATATAGATATGAAGATGAGTGCCACTCCATCTCCATCCGCAAATCAATATCCCTTGTAGATGTGTATGAAAAACTAATGCACAAATGTCCATAAATTAATCTGGTCTTGGTGACATTGAGGTACCGTGCTCCTCAACTTCAAACTCATGTTATCCTAACCGATGATAGTGATGTGTCGAACATGTGCTATGTCTATGCATGTGCAAATTCGGGTATTATTAAAATGGTCGCATCCAAGAAGACAGTTCCTTCTCCTGGAAGATTATCCTCTTCTAGTGTTCATCAAGATTCAAGATAAAAAATTCAATATTTTTGTGAGTTTGGTTATTTGATTGTGCCTAGTCTTTAGTATATTACATTGTACAAAACAAGTCATTCGCAATAAATCTATCGAAGGTTTCTATCTATGTTACATATCTTACAGCATAGATCTTGTAAGTCTTCATAAATATTAGATCTGATCAAGTCATAAATAGTTCTGATGCAGTGCAAATAATATACAGAATTGTGTTTCATTAAAACGACATCGTATACATTGTTACATATTTTGTAAATTTCAGAAACAATGTGGTATATTATTATTATCAAATCATATTTGTTAGTCATTTTCTTTACAAGCGTAATTTACAATGAGTCTAATACGTACTTGATTTTCTTTTTTCTTAGGTCGTTACATGAAGAAAATCCAACAGCCATTACTGCTTCTAGAACAGAAAACATTACCATTGAGTCGTGGCGTGATTGTATTTGAGGGGAAGGCTAGGTGTTTGTTGATGCCGATGAGTTTCGTGGCACGGTAAGAAACTATGTCATTGCAACAAACCGGGGTTTCAAGTTCACAAAAAATAATAGCGAGAAGGTAATTGTGGTTTGTCCTAAAGATCCTTGCAAGTGGCGTATATATGCGGCAAGATCCAAACGTTTAGGAGACTTTATGATTTGTCGTTGTTGTCTGACACACATATATGTAGGATTGGTTTAACAATCAGAGGACATCCAAAAGGGAAGGCGGTATGGGTTTCAAATATCGTAAAGAGAAACTTGAGGCAAACACCAGGATGTCGGCCTACTGAGGTTGTGACTGATATTCAGCGAAATTATGGAGTCCTTCTTCGATATCATCATGCGTGGCATGGGAAGGAAGTTGCATTAGGAAAAATCCATGGTAAAGCTAGATGCTCTTATGATCAGTTGAGATGGTATTGCACTAACTTGAAGATAGCAAATCCAGGAAGCCTAGCGGAGTACGAACTCGAGAGTGGTACTTCTCAATTCAAGCGACTCTTCATTTGTTTCAGGGCGTGCTTAATTGGTTTTGTGAGTGGCTGTCGACCTGCTGTGTTCTTGGATGGCACATTCATTAAACATAGGTATAGAGGCTGCTTTTTAAGTGCTACCGCGAAGGATGAAAATGGAGGACTTTTGCCTATCGCTTTTGCTGTTTTTATTGCAGAAAATAACAAGTACTGGGAATGGTTTTGTATTTAGTTGGGGAATGCCTTGTTACCCTTCAATGGTGGAGTTTAGAATCGATATGTGTTTTTTTCTGATCGTCACAGTGGACTTTTGCGTGTTGTATCTTTATGCTTCCTTGGAGCTCATCATTCTTATTGTCTTCGGCACCTTGTTGACAACTTCAAGAAGGAGGTGTATATCATTAAACCCTTCTTATTTTCTTTCGAAATATGTATCTTACCTAACAGATCTCATGTTTTGTTCTCCTAATTATTTGTATAGGTGCTAACAAAGTATCCGATGTTGAACAAGAAGAATTGGTGTACTGTTTTCAAGAATGCTGCATATGCAATGACGAACGAAGAGTTTGCGTTGAACACCAACAAGATTCTTGGGACGATGAAGCTAGCTCTGCATTTCATTGCTGAATCCAATCCGGAGTGTTGGTCCAACACTTTGTTTCCTAGTTATCGTTGGGGTATCATGACGAATAATTTAGCCGAAAGTTTCAACAGTTAGATTCGTGATGCTCGTCACCTTCCAATCACAGCAATAGTGGATCAAATAGGGGTACAAATTATGAAACTCATGTACGAAAGATGAGAAAGAAGTGTTGAAGGAGATTCAATGTTATGCCCTGTCCCACAAAAGAAACTGTCCCACAAAAGGAGATTCAGTGATCTCCTTAGCCGTACCACCTTTGAGGTGGCTAATCAGGAAAGAACTCATTCCGTTGATTTGCTTCAAAGAAAATATAGTTGCAGAACCTGGCAGCTAAATGCAATTCCTTGTAAACATGCCTGTGCATGCATTGAGGCGAACAGTGAGGCTTTGTATGGCTATTGTGATAGCTACTTCACAATCGAGAGCTACAAACTTACCTTTAAGGAGATCATGAATCCAATGCCCAACCAGCCTTAATCACACGCATTCTCTCAAAACCACAATGAAGTGCCGATAATACCGCCTAATATTCCTACATAGCCAGGCTATCGAAGGACGAGAAGAATTCCATCACAAGTTATGTTATGTCCAATCAAATGTACACGATGCAAAAGAAGCGGACATAACAGGAGAACATGCCAAAATCGCATTGAAGGTCTATAAGTTGTTGGATTATGTAGACAATGACCTTCTAAGCTGTTGGATTCATCTTCCTTTTTCAGACTATGGTTGTAAACCCATGGAGGACTCATGTTATTATTAAGCTTGGTATTCTCATGTATTCGTGTATTCTCCTGCTAAGTTGTTGTATTCGTGGTATTCTCGATTGTAGGTTCAATATAGTAAAATTATCTTATTTTGAAGTGTATCATTTCAATGTTGCAGTGAACATTACAGCTCAAACAATACATGCATATGAAATCATGAATCGTTGTACTCTAATTGCAATAAACCAAAAAAGTATTACATTAAAGACAAATCATGCCGCAGTATACAGAAAGAGTGTTTCATGATCAAACAGAGGGTTGGAGTATAAATAAAGGGTATCAAAGACCAGACTAAGAGTGTTACAGTAGAAATAAAATTATATTTAGTATGAAGGAATAATACTGTAGTACACAGCCAAAGATCTATAGTATTATACAGAATATGAAAAAAATACATTAGGTATGTTGCAGACTACACTAAGACAGTTGCAGTATAAAAAAATTATGCAATATAAAAAATAAATTATTAAGTATAAACAAATTTTTTTTTTTTGCAATATTTAAAAAACTTATGCAGTACAAAAACAAAATATTATAGTATATAAACTAAATTTTACAATAAAAATAAAGAGTAGTAAAGAATACGCTAAGAGTGTTGCAGTATAGGTGTTAATAATTAGGTTTTATGGTAAAAGTATTACAGTATACATTAATAGTATTGCAGAGAATACATTAGTAGTACAAGAACATAGGACTTAGTATACCTCTAGGCATTATATTACATGGAATATTACAAGAACATAGGACTTCATACCTCTTGGTATTACATATGTTGAACCTACTTAGTATAAGGAGAGAAGAACAATTGTTCATATATCTTGGTATTTGATATGTTGACACATCTTAGTATTACACATGTTGATGTGTTGATGTGTTGATGTATCTTAGGTATTACATATGTTGATACATCTTAGTATAAGAAAAACTACATAGTACATATCATATTGATCCAAACTACTTGGTATGCTGATCCAAACTACATACATCTTAGGTATTACATATGTTGATATATCTTAGTATAAGAAAAACTACATAGTACATATCATATTGATCCAAACTACTTGGTATGTTAATCCAAACTACATAGGACTTAGTATACATCTCAGGTATTACATATGTTAATACATCTTAGTATAAAAAAAACTACATAGCATATATCATATTGATCCAAACTACTTGGTATGTTGATCCAAACCACATAGGACTTAGTATACCTCTAGATATTACAAGAGCGAAGACTATTTAGTATGTTGATCCAAACTATTTGGTATGTTGATATGAATTACTTATTATATTGATATGAACTACATAATAATACTTCGGATATTTCTTAGTTCCAATATGAATAAGTTATGATCTTTAGACAAAGGTATGAACTACATAGTACATATGATGAACTACTTGCAGTATACCTTGACTATTACACAGATTAAAATAACTAAAATGCAGTATAAGAAAGAAGAATGTAGCTAAATGCAGTATGAAATTCATACGGATCACAACATTGATATGTAAATACAGTAAAAACAGATCTTCATCATACATTCAGAACAAGTTTCAATACCACTTGCAAATTACATTGACAATATTGATACATACTGTAAATCACTCCTTCGATTTCATACCCCAAACATAATGGGTGTCCTGCAACAAGGACACTGCGATCTCTGCCCGCTTCAACCCCATATCAATCGTGTCAGAACGTGGCTACATATGCTTCACAAAGCATTCAGCCGATATACACAAAAAAACACCACAATCTACACCGCCTTCTTGTTGACAACAATCCTTCATGTGTTGGAGCTTAACTTTACTGAAGTCAACCTCATAAACTACATTAATGTAGTTTATAATGAAGTTTGCCTGTTAAATACAAAGTGATTGTTAGTACAAATCAATAGAAATGTATAATCAAAACAGCTTGAAAGCTACTCACCACGGATTCGGCTATGCGTTCAGTTTTTTTCCACATGGAGTTATAGTGCTTAATTGTCCTGGCATTGACATCCACAACTAACAAAGACCAATGCCACAGGGTCTCATTGCATTGTCGACTCGTTCCATCCACACCTTATAACTACCCTTCAGTCAAGGCACAAAGGCGACAAAATTGTTTGTTTTAGATGCCCTCCTTGGGTCAGTCATGACCTTTTCTATATGACCCTGTTAGGAAAAAGAAAAAACAATGAGATATAGACATCCTACATTAATGCACAGGAGTGAATTCAAAACAAAGACATAGTATTGTAGTACGACACATACCACAAGCTCGGTACGCCAAAAGGTGAAATCACCTCCTCCACACTATGTGGTCAAATAGGAATTGATGACATCTCCATTCAAAGCCTGGTTATGCAACAAGCGTAGGATTGCAGATCCCTTCAATTGGAGGCTGCCATCTTGTGACCAAACTACGGCACTAGGAAAACAAATTTTTGGGTCGGTAGGTCAGTAGAAAGAAATAGGAATTTGTTCCAAGCTATAGTCGAGTTATAATAGAAAATAAAGAAGATAACCATCATTTATTTACCTCTTATCAGCTGCCTTGACAAAGGCTTGCAACAAGAATCGATCGTTTTGATCTTTCAGAAAAAGTTCTCCACAAAGCATCTCCTCAACCTTTAGTTTTTTCAATCGCTTCGGCGGTGTGACTTGATTGAAAGATTTTTACTTCTTGTGACCTTTCTTTGTTCATTTCTTCATAACATCGATTATTCTCTCATCATCGTTGTCCTCACCTTTCTTGGCCACAGCATCACTATGTTCATCTTCATTCTCCTCATTCACTTCATTCTCCTTATTTTTCTCACCATTCCCCTCATTTTCCTCATTGTCTTCAATGTCCTCTGTCGCTGAAGTAGGAGGTGCGAAGAGTGTCATGGCAGGGTTGTCAGCAATATCGTCTCTATCACTCCCATTCACATCCTTCTCAACCTCAACCTCAACAACATCATCTCTTTTACTCTCAACCTCAGCCTCATTCACAGGTAGCTTCATTTCATCTCTATCTTTATCCTTTTCCTCCATCTCACCAACACAATCTTCACCGAGACTCATTTCATTAATTTTCTGAACACTTTTCTGAACAATGGAGTCAGGATCAAACCCTCCATGGTCATCCATACCCTTACCCTATCTCTCCAACAATCATCTTTTAGTCCTTGGTAATCTGAATCATCTTCTCTCTCATCCTTCATTTCAAGCGAATCAAACAAATTTCGCTTCGTTTTCTTCTCCTTTGTCTTCGTCTGGTCATCCCCCTTTGCATCCTTTTTACCTTCCTTCTTTTTTCTTTGTCTTCGTCTGACTTTTGGCTTTGGCACCTTGGTGAAGTCCTTCTCTAATAAATCTAAACACGCTGTCAATCTAGTGGCCTGTAAAAAAAATTATCCTTACACAGAATGTAGTATACCAATAAAAGGTTTAAGACAATTAAGTTTAACAAACACATAATCATATATTACAGTAAACAAACCTTTTCATGATCGTTTGGAATTTCATGGCTCAATAGCAATGCTTTCTCATCATTTGATGCCACAAAATGCACAATTTCGGATTCCTTTACATTGGTAAGAATGTGGAGGATGGCCTCAGGATTGGATGGAGTTTTTTTATCCTCCCATTGGAACGTTCATGGTAACCTTACAAGCTTAGACGGGTTAAACATTGTACCCTCTAAGTGTTCGTAAGTCCAAACCTAACAACAAGTTAAACATAAGCATTTTATTAGTACATAGAAGCATAAAATCAAAGTTGGAAGATATGAAGACGAGACAGAAGTGGAACACTTACCAAAAGAAGAAACACGCATCCATCAAGATAGGAAGACTTCACGAAAGGTCCTTCTTTTTTTCTCCTCTTTGACAACTTCTTTTCCATCGTTTAGAACTTTGGTATGGACTCAATCAAGTAATTGTAAACAGCAGACCCCCAAGCGAATTCCCAGAGGCGATCAATATCATCAACATAGGCAAAGAGCGACCTATGCGTGTATCTACTAGACTTTGGAAACAAGATGCAATTACACGCGCATAACACGAAAACTCTTATAAAATCCTTCGCTCTCTCCTCATCCTCAGTGACAGCAAGTTCAAACAACATCTTATATAACAATTTTCTCTCCGTTTCTTTCTCCGAGTCATTGAATAACCTCGTAAATGTTCCACTCTCTCAAACCCCTATAAAATTTACTCTTAAACCGTGTTCCCGTAGCCCCACAATGACAGAAAACCTTGTTCCTTTTTCAAATTGAACAAAGTTATCACTAAAGCCAATAACCATCCCAACCGGATTTAAACTAAACCTAGCAAGCAAACCTTTCAATCTAGGTGAACTCACTAGTAACCTAGACGTATACAGAAAATGGGAAAAGGAGACATCTTTAACTTTTTTAAGTAAATATTAGATATAACCTTCTTCAACTCAACTATGTACTTGTGGAATAACGACAACGAGCATCTGCATTGGAGATCAGGGGGTTATCATCTCACCTTTGATTTCGAACTAGATGAGGCCAAAGTTTGGTCATCTGTTTGAATAGATGGAGAAGAAATTGCCATAGTCTTTCTTCGGGCAACCTTCTTCTTCCTACGAGTTTCAAAAGAAATTATGAACCCCAACCCCTTCCTAGTTTGGCTTCGGGTTGTGGGAGATGAAATCATTTCGGTTTCTTTGCCACGTCTCTCTTTTCCTATTTGGATCTAGGGTTCGAAACTGTTGGGGAAGAAGACGAAGACGAGAGATGACGTGATGGAGAAATTGAGCTGGATGATGAGTACGAGGAGGAGATGGAAAGATAGAAAGGAGAAAGATGAAGGCGAGGGTGGCAGCGTGGGCAAGGTGGTAAAGGCGAGGATGGCAGCGTGGCGGAGAAACCAAGGGGAAATGAAATTGTAGTTGTGTTTTGAATTGGAAAAGGGAATGAAGTGAGTAAGATGACAAATGAATTGAAGATAGGGAGTAAAGTGTGAGTTTATCTCAAACAGGGAGTAAAAGTTGCTTTTCAAACTCATTAGATATTTTTAAATAACTACCCCTGAAAAATAAGGTGTAAATGAAAGTGAAACGGGGAGTAAGATTTAGGGAAAAAAATGATTGAGGGATTTTAAAATATGTTTCCCGCTGTTCATTAACAAACCATAATATTATAAGGGTTACAATTCTTAAAGTCTCAATGTTTTTATACATGTATATCACTTAATATTTTAAATATAGATGCTGCAAACTATCATATGCACTAATAATATTAATACATGAACTACAGTTGTCACTTTCCTAAATGGTATCTTGGTTTATGCAAACTACATAGAATGTACAATGTAAACTGTAATCTTCACACTATATTTTAGGCAAATTTGATTGTTTTCAATTGTTTAATGTCTTAAACCCCATGAAAACAATATCAACTGAATCAAAACCTAAATAAAGGGCAATGAAAACCACAATGAACTACAAAAATATCCAAAATTAATTTCAAAGAAAAGCAATATGAAATGCAAATAACACAATATATGAATTGCAAATAATACCAAAATGAACTGCACTGAACTACAACATGAATTGTACTGAAAATCATAGTGAACTACAACAAAAGGTACCATGAACTGCAAGAAAAATCAATACGAATTGCAAAAGAAAATACTTTGAACACCAAAGATAACTAATATGAACTGCATAGAAAATTATTATACGTTACGAAGAAAATCATAAATAGTCTTAGAAACCATAAAGTCTTACCATCTAAAAATAGTCTAACAAATGGCAAAGTCTTGTAATGCACAATTAGACCCACTTTCTAATAGAAAACCCTCCCTCTTGCTTCGATTTGGACGCATAAACACGCTGATTGTAATTCACAACAGTGGAAACATCAGTTATCTTTCGGGTATTGTTTTTCTCCAACTTGAAGGTCCTTTGTAGAGCAATGACGTAATTTCTAAGAGAAGCTTGAAACTCTTCGACACTTGCAAAAATCTGACCCACAGTTTGGATGCAATCACGTCATAACTCAATGGATTTACTCTCGAGGATCGGTGTCGTTACAACATCTGTACTTTTGTCCACTCTAGACCTGCACACAAACATGAACTGAAGTTTAGAACATTATGAACTATGGATTGTTTGATATGAACTACAGATCATTTAATGTGAACTTCTTTGTGTGAATTGCAAATTGTTCATTTTGAACTACGACTTTTAAGATGCGAATTGCATATTGTAATTCATGCACTTACCGCGCATTTGTAATGCAATGCCACGATAATTATCCAACTAAGCTGGCACGTGACGTCATTGTCGCTACGGACAGAGTCCATGACAAGAAATTTTTAAAGATAAGGTCTACATAAAGAACGTACAAGAAAGCCATGACCAAGTCTAACCCATAATACAAACCTCAATACTGAAAACAGAAACTAATCATCAAATATTACAATCCTAAACATTTGTTATTTCATGATGTTTAAATACATTAGACTCCATTGATAGAAAACAGTACGAGATATTCATTATTACAAACATTCAGTGTTTGACCAGACAACCCAAATATTACATTACAACATCATTATTTTTCACGGGAACACCGACATCACCATGCAGCTATTCTGAGGCCTCGCCATCATCACCAGAACCTATTAGAAGGAAAGAAACAAAAGAAAGAAAAACCCATGAGCAAAAGTGATGCTCAGTGTACCCTGGGTATTGCCAAAGATAAGGCATCACGTGCTAGGACCCAAGCACGTTCATAGCTTTCATTTTGATAGCATATTAAAATCCCATTATTATTAACATAAATTCACTTTCGGTCCTTTATGTCAAATCGTTCTGTTTACCCATTCACATGTTTACTTCCCATTATATACGTTTTCGACATCGATCTATCTAATCAAAACACGTGATTCGTTAGAATGATAACTCCGCGGCGAACAAGTGGAGATTTCTTCCACTTTCAATCTGCGACCTCATCAAACATATCGTCGATTGGCTCCCTACAAGCAACTGTCCAGCACCAGAATTTCCAGGGGTGGCTAAACCCTGTCGCAACCTCGGGTCCCTGTAAACTATTGCCCAGCAACCCCTATTGGTATCCTGCAAGCGATTGTTCAGTATCCAAATTGCCAAAGTTGGCACCCTACCACAATCTCGGGTCCCTGCAAGCAAGTGCCTAGTGCCTTGACGATCGCACCACATGCGCATGAAAGAGAAATCTAATTTTCCTCCCTCACCTATGATCTCATATCTCCATGCTCCGAAGTACCCGACTCGATGTGAAGTTCTACCCTCACAGTTAACCCAACTTCGATGATTACATTTATATATCTAAATATTTAATTAATTCTTAAGCATCGCTCTATAATATTTCGTCTTATCGTGATCATTAATATGCTAAGGTCGATTATTTCCATTGTTTATGTTACCTCCTATTTTTATAATCCTTTTAGGCTAGATAACACAACAATATGCACGTTCACATTTTAATTCGTTATCTTCGTACATTTATTATTAATGACAAGAATACAAAAACTCTTTTATAATTTCGTAATCAAATATACAGAAATATTCGAAACACATGATTTTATAAAAAGTGCCCTCTTCCCGGTCCGTCACACTTCATCTTGGTTAATAATACCTCATCGTACCAGGATCACATATAGGTCACATTAAGTTCATAAGCTATCAATCAAATGCAACAACATGCATACTAATAATCCCGACATAACAACGCCACCATCACCTCGTGCCATCACCATCGCCCCCCGCCCCCCACTCACCGTCAACCTGCGGAATATCGCATCACACAATTTACATCAATTCTCATCAATTCACACAACCAATTATGGATCACATCAAGGAAATTTTAAGGGGGTTAGGTTACCTTACGCAAGAGGATCGGACCTGATGGTGATGGAGGCTGTCCGGTGAGTGGGGGCTATGGGGAGGGACTGCTGTGTAGAAAGCAGGAGCTGGCGGCAGCAGCGGACTGGCGATGATGACGACAGGTTGGTGACGACAACGACAACACGTTGGAGGCGACGACGACGGCGATGAGGATAGACTGGCAGCTGACTTCGGGGAAAGAAGTTGGGAATGGTTTTGGGGAAAGGAGAAGGGGTTAACAGGCGACAGGTGGCTGGTGTGGCGATGAGCGTCACACCCCAAACGCAAAACGGGCATGACCGGCATGTGAACAACCCAAACTTTAAAATAAAGTCTAAGCAAGTCACAAAAATCAATGTTACAAGATCCTTGAAAGAAAGCATGGAAATCCAAAGTACATAGACAAAAATCTCAATCGAAATATCATAAAAATATAATAGTCCAACAATGGATAGAAATATCAAATCATAAGGCAGAAGCTAATAGATGGTTTGAAAAGAGATCAAAAAACGATGCATACAGTCTTATGAGGTCTAAGGTCGAGCATCCACGACGTCTAGCTAAACCTGTGAACCTGTTTAAGAAAACAGACGGATAAAAAAACCGTCAGGTGTGAAGCTGAGCGAGAATCCAGCACAAGAATCAAATGACATACAAACTCAATGAAGGATAGTGGTTACAAATATCAAGAAAGCGAGTATTTCAAATCAATCTAAAGGCTCAAAGTGAACTTGTTGCAGAAATCATATAGTTTGATGTTTCGGCGTACTAAAATTCATAACTTCACACATATAATCCCAAAAATTATTTCATCAAATTTTCCAGAAAATACACTTCAAAAACTATGCAACAAAGTAAAATTCGTTTTATAAAACATTATGAAAAATAGCATCTTATTAAGACAAGTTAGGGATTCTGTTTATCAAAATTGTTTGATGTTTGCCAATTAATCAGCCTTTAACATTCTACACAAAGCTCAAAATTAAGATTTGTTAATTTTTCTAAAAACTAGGCTTCAATACCTTTACAGTGATGTAAAGCTCATTTCATAACTATAAGTAACGAATTCTACAAAAAAAAATCCATGAATATAGACTGATAAACCAATTCTACAGGTTGACATACGTTTGCCTTTTGATTTATAGCTCAAACTCCATAACTCAAAATGATATTCAGTAAATTTCATGGGAAAATAGACATCCAAAACTTTATAATGTATTAACTTTAGATTTTATTTCAAATCATAGGAATTTTCTCAAATTTTCAAATGTACCGCAGCCAATAGAAATCAAAATCTGGTTTTCTCTTTTTCCTTTAAAATCAAGATCATCCTCCACTGAACTTCAACCCCAAACTTATTTATCTTAAATCATCACCATCACCAAATCATCATGATTAAGTATTAGAGAAACAAAAAAAAAAAAAAAAAAAAGATCCAGATTTTTCCATCCACAATAACTTCTTTAAAAGATAAATAGATAAGAGAGAATTGATTGAGATCGAAGTACCAACCTTGAGACAGAACGAATAGAAATCCTCAATGAGAGAAAAACCCTAATTGACTCTCTTGTGTGTTTGATGGAAAGGGATGGGGTTCTCGATGGAAACAAGCGCTCTGAGAAACTGTATGTAGAGAAAAAAAAGATCGTGCGACTTCGTGCCCTATCTTTCCTAATTTTGTTTCTTTTTTTTTATCATAAAAATCCAACTAAACATATCTTCATAAAAAAAATATAAGAATAATAATAATAATGAATAGATACACTTAAATATATCTTAAATAAAATATATGTAGGATTGGGATATCACATTCTAGCCCCCTTAAAAGAATTTCGTTCTCGAAATTAAATCTCACCTTAAGTGAAAATGTGTGGATACTTTTCACGCATCTCCGCTTCTCTTTCCCAAGTGGCCTCCTTAACCTCATGATTGTGCCAAAGAACCTTGACCAATAGAACATTGATATTGCGAAGTTGCTTTGTCATTGAATCAAGGATCTTAACTAGTTGCTCATCATATGTCAAGTCCTTACGAACTCGTAACGGCTGATAATCAATAATATGCTCTGGACTGTGCACATACTTTCTCAATAAAGATACATGAAAGACATTGTGCACTGTCGATAAATTGGGTGGAAGAGCCAACCTATACGAGACATCTCCAACTCGCTCCAAGATCTCAAATGGCCCTATATATCGAGGACTCAATTTTCCTTTCTTTCCAAAGCGAATCATCCCTTTCCAAGGTGAAACCTTTAGAAAGACAGAGTCTCCAATTTGAAACTCGAGCTCTCTTAACCTGTTATCTGCATAGCTCTTTTGTCGGCTCTGCGTCATCAACAACCTCTCCTTAATAACTGAGATCTTCAGTGTAGCATCATCTACTAATTTAGGCCCCAACTGCCGTCTCTCACCAACCTCGTACCAACATAAAGGTGACCTACACTTTCGGCCATATAGTGTCTCGTAAGGTGCAATACCTAAGCTGGAATGATAGCTATTATTATATGCAAACTCGACTAAAGGTAATTGATCATCTCAGTTTTCCTTCCACTGCAAAGAACACGCCCTCAACATATCTTCAAGGGTTTGAATCGTCCTCTCTAACTACCCATCAGTTCGAGAATGATAAGCAGTACTGAAATCAAGTCTGCTGCCCAAAGTTGCATGCAAGGACTCCAAAATCTAGACAAAAATCTAGGA
Source organism: Drosera spatulata (assembly GCA_035668315.1). Taxonomy (NCBI): domain Eukaryota; kingdom Viridiplantae; phylum Streptophyta; class Magnoliopsida; order Caryophyllales; family Droseraceae; genus Drosera; species Drosera spatulata. The sequence continues at coordinate 39,749 of JAOVYX010011390.1, forward strand.
TCACGATCTGAAACGATAGATACAGGAACTCCATGAAGTCTGATAATCTCCTTTATGTACGACTGAGCAAGGCGATCAAGGCCGAAAGTCAACTTGATAGCAAGAAAATGTGTAGATTTCGTGAGACGATCAACAATCACCCAAACTGCATTATGTCCTTTACTTGTAACGGGTAAACAGAGACAAAATCCATGGTAATATGCTCCCACTTCCACTCAGGTAATGGAAGTGGTTGCAACATTCCTGCAGGTTTCTGATGCTCTGCTTTTACCAGTTGACACACCAAATATTGAGCTACAAAGTCAGCAACGTTTTTCTTCATTCCGCTCCATCAGAAAAGCTCACGTACATCGCGATACATCTTTGTGCTACCGGGATGGATGCTAAACTTGGAACTATGGGCCTCTTCAAAGATTTCAGTCCAAATACCTCCATTATATGGTACACAAATTCAGTTTTTAAACCTCAAAACTTCATCAGAATCCTCTACGAACTCTGACCCCCCTCCCTGCTCAAGATCCGCCAAGAATCTTAAACATTCTGGGTCATCTCGCTGTGCAGTCCGAATTCTATCGAGCAAAGTCCGTCTGATAGTCAATTGACTACATAAAGCAGTGCCTCCTGCTATGATAACTTCAATAGATAATCGGCTCATGTCTTCAATCAAGGCAGCCTGCGTAGTCAGTTTAGCTAGGTCTCCTTGGATCTTCCTACTCAAAGCATCAACAACCACATTCGTCTTCCCTGGATGACACTAAATATTGACATCATAACCTTTCAACCGCTCCAACCACCGTCTTTGTCTCAAGTTAAGCTCCTTCTATGTAAAGATGTACTTCAAGCTCTTGTGATCCGTGAAAATCTCACAAAACTCTCCATAGAAATAATGACTCCATAACTTGAGGGCAAAAATAATAGCTGCCAATTCGAGATCATGGGTAAGATAATTCTTCTCTTGGGTCTTCAATTGACAAGAATCATATGCAATCACCTTTCCATCTTGCATCAAGACGCATCCCAAAACCTGAAGAGAAGCATCGCTATATATGACCCATTTTTCTCCTTCACTATGCGATACGAGGATAGGAGCTGATGTCAACCTCTTCTTGAACTCAAGAAAACTCTGTTCACACTCATCAGACCATACAAACTTCACTCCTTTCCTAGTAAGATTCGTAAGAGAAAGTGCAGGATGAGAAAATCCCTCAACGAATCGTCAATAGTAACCAGCCAATCCCAAGAAAGTGCGTATCTCTGTAACTGAAGTGGAACGAGGCCAATTCACAATAGCCTCAATTTTCTGTGGGTCAACTGCTACACCATCTTTGCTGACTACATGTCCCAGAAAAGTCACACTATTCAACCAGAACTCACATTTCTTTAGCTTAGCATATAACTGGTTATTCCGCAACGTCTGAAATATGGTTCTCAAATGTTCTTCATGATCAGCTTTGCTCTTAGAGTAGATCAGAATATCATCAATAAACACCACCACAAATCTATCCAAGTACGACTTAAAAACCCTATTCATAAGGTCCATGAATGCCGCAGGAGCATTGGTAAGACCGAAAGGCATTACCAAGAACTCATAATGCCCGTAACGAGTTTTGAAAGCTGTTTTTGGGATGTCCTCTTCTCTTACTTTCAGGTGATGATAGCCTGATCTCAAATCAATCTTGGAGAATACCTGAGCCCCTTGAAGCTGATCAAACAAGTCATCAATACGAGGCAAAGGATACTTGTTTTTCACGGTGACCTTGTTGATCTCTCTATAATCAACACATAATCGCATTGACCCATCCTTTTTCTTCACGAACAACACGGGGGCTCACCAAGGGGACACACTGGGCCTTATAAAGCCCTTATCAAGAAGTTCTTATAGCTGGGTCTTGAGTTCCTTCAACTCCATCGGCGCCATTCTATATAGTGCCTTAGAAATAGGTACAGTGCCGAAAACAAGATCAATTATAAAATCAATTTCTCAGTCTGGAGGAAGACCGGATAAATCCTCTGGGAAGCCATTAGGAAACTCCCACACCACGTTCAAATCCTCTAGCTTCGGTTCTGCTTGCTGAAGATCGACCACAGAAGCTATATAACCATGGTAGCCTTTCCTCAATATTTTGTGTGCCTCCAAGAATGACACGAAGTTCGTGTAGGGAAGCTTTCGATCCCCTTCATACAAAAATTCTGGCTGGTTAGGTGGAGAAAAGATTATTCTCTTCCCATGGCAATCAATCTTGGCATGATGACGAGCAAGCCAATCCATGCCCAAAATGACATCGAAACCTCGAATGTCTAAAGGAAAGAGATCCACAGCTAAACTCTGACCATCTATTTCTACAGCACAGAAACTTTACATGGAATCTAATTCTATAGAATTCTCCAAAGGTGTTCCAACTATCATATGAAAATTCAAGGGTACCATACGAGCGGGTAAGACATGCAAAAACTTCGGGGATACAAAAGAATATATAGCACCAGAATCAAATAGAACTTTTAGGTGATGCATTAGCATCATCCTGGGTAAGTGTATAAGCTCGTGCATGTACCAACGGTCGCTCGCCTATCGCTTGTCCCTTATCATGTGATTTCTGAGCTGAAGTCCCTGTCTGAGGTGCCTTCTGCCTGTAGTTCGAAGTCTCTGCGCAAGCTTGTTCATGCTGATAGGGCTGGGTCCTCTGATCCTCAGAGAAGGACCTGCTCAGACCTTGAACTGACTGCTGCTGGCTTTGAGAACTAGAACCTCCACATCTGTACGCTTTGGAGGTGTGTCCAAGTTTGCCACAAGTGTTACATCTCTTAGGAATCCCATTCCAGTGATACCCCTCCGAGTGCTTCCGATTGCACTTATGACAGACGGCATACAAAGAATCACGAACTGACGAACTCGTTCTGAAATTACCATCGGACTGTGCTGCACTAGAAGTACCACCTGATTGTGTTGGCCTAAACCTCTTTTGATTGCTCTGACTGGCACTCTGACTCTATTGTTGGAAGTCTCTACCTCTCTTACTTGGATTTTCCTTGTGCAAGTTAAGACCTTCCTCTACGCTCACTGCAATCTCAACCAACTCTATCATAGTTCTGCACTTTGCAGCTCTAACATGAACCTGAAGCTCAGTATCCATCCCCCTGATGAAGAAAAGCAGCTTGTCTTCCTCATTCGAGAGTAACTCTGGGGCAAATCTCGACAGCTCAGCAAATTTTGCCTCATACTTAAGAACACTCATGTTCCCTTGCTTTAAATCTTGCAGCTCCCTCTGATCCCTCATGGTGTAAGGCTAGTACTTCTTTCCAAGCTCGGAAAGAAAGTTAGTCCACTTAAGGACTTCTCCTTTAGCTCTGTATTGCTCCTTGATACCATGCCACTAGATTTCAGTAGCACCCTCCATCTGATAGCTAGCCAAAGAGACTCTCTCCTCATCGGTACAGTTCAACCTCTTTAGCACCTTCTCTATCCTCATGAACCAGTTATTAGCCTCAACTGCATCCGGTTTGTCATAGAACTTTGGTGGATTTGCCTTCAGAATTCTCTCGAACACACGACCATGTTCAGGTTCTAAAGGGGTCACAACAGCAGGTGATGCAAATGTGGTAGCTCGAACAATAGAGGCTACTATAGCTGGTAGAGATGCTACTGTAGCAGGTGGAACATCATATGCTACTGTAGTAGATGAACAGCAGGGGTGACACTGATCTGATTCGCCATAAAAGTCAGCAATGCTTGTTGAAAATTTTGAAAGAACTCTGGAAGGAAGCTAGGGAGCAGAAAAGTCCCACTAAGCATAGGGGTAGCTCCCACGTTAGTAGGAACAGGGGTCTCCTCTCGAATCTGATCACCTACATTCTGTGCTTGTGGGTTAGCCGACGCATCGCTAGCAGGTATAATGGGATCAGCTGCTGCCGCAGCTTCAGTGGGAGGAGGATTAGAGCTACTTGATAGAGGGACATCAAATGATGAACGTCTAGTGGTTCCCATCTTGATAACTACAAGAATTAAATATTAAAATAATCAAAAAAATAATGGGTTCAATCAAAATCAAGAAAAATAAAATGTACATACCAAATGGATCGTCGGGAGCTCTGGACCTCATTCTAATGCATGCATATCCATAACTTAATTTATTTAGTCCCCTATCTAAACCTATGCTCTGATACCACTTTTGTCACACCCCAAACTCAAAACGGGCATGACTGTCACGTGAACAATCCAAATATAAAATAAAGTCCACGCAAGTCTTTAAAACAAGAAAGAAACCTTCAAACGAATAACAGTCACAAACATCAATGTTACAAGATCCTTGAAAGAAAGCATGAAAATCCAAAGTACATAGAAAAATATCTCAATCAAAATATCATAAAAATATAATAGTCCAACAACGGACATAAATATCAAATCTTAAGACTTAAGGTAATAGTTGGTTTGGAAAGTAATCAGAAAACGATGCATGCAGTCTTATGAGGTCCAAGGTCGAGCATCCACGACGTCCACCTAAACCTGTGAACCTGTTTAAGAAAACAAACGGAAAAAAAAACCGTCAGCTATGAAGCTGAGCGAGAATCTAGCATAAGGATCAAATGAAAACTCAAAGAAGGATAGTGGTTACAAATATCAAGAAAGCTGGTAGATATAGGCAAAAGGGTAGAGAACAGCTGAGAGTATACGATAAAATAATAGCTAATGGACAGCAGGGTTATAAGTCGTGAAGTAAAAACATGTATACTCTCCAAATATATACAACTGTAAATGAGCAATACACCTACCAATGTAAAGAGCGAATGATATAACTAACAACGGGAGTCGCAGGGATATCGGGTCTTGGGACGTACATAGAAATGTACAAAATAAATCTCCTGGGACCATCAAATAAATCTCATCATGGGGATATGGATATTCATAATCTTACCTACAATTACACTCCGGATGGCCATCTGCATAAGTCTGTAAGCTGACCGAGTGACAAATATCACTGTTGAGTCATTCTAGGGTTAAACCCCAATTGTCCTATTCCTTAGAAGGCCAGAGTAACCTCTGCACTTACCCGACGACTAATGTTGTCAAGAATTGTCCCTTGGCCGAGGGACAACTCTTGACTAGAGTGGTGATCGATAAACTTAACATGGATAGAGTAATAAAAATAGACTTACTATAAGAGTACAAATGCCCCATAGTCGATCACCAATAAAAACATGAAATTATCTCAATTGACGACACAATCGAATGGAAAGTACAACGTATGCGGATCGTACTAAAGGATAGGTCTATAAAAAAAATGGAGTTCAAAGAAGGGGCGGTGCTAGACTCTCACGAGAGAAATAATCGACGATGAAAAAGGTAGATGGCAACAAGGCTCAAAGCACAACAGTCACCCTGGATTATTAATGAAAATAATGTCAACGCCATATCACTCAACTAAATCATATAAATGGCTTACAATGACTTGAAATATTTAATGCTTATCAAATAAGGTAATATTAAAGTGTAAAAAAAAGAAGTAATACTCGTCAAACACCTCAAAATTTAGTCTCGCACACTCCATTTCATTAAATTATTAGGGTAAGACAGATTTACGTCTTGTTATGAAAATGGTCAATACTAGTATACAAATATCAAAATTCAGACTTCTTTATATCGTTGAAAAATAGACTCATAGATCTTTCAACCATATATAATAAGCATATAGATCTTGAGTATTTCAAATCAATCTAAAGGCTCAAATTGAAGTTATTGTAGAAATCATATGGGTTGATGTTTCGGCGTACTAAAATTCATAACTTCACACATATAATCCCAAAAATTATTTCATCAAATTTCTAGAAAGTAGACTTCTAAAACCAACAAAGTAAAATTCGTTTTATAAAACATCATGAAAAATAGCAATTCATTAAGACAAGTTAGGGATTCTGTTTATCAAAATTGTTTGATGTTTGCCTATTAATCAGACTTTAACATTTTGCGTAAAGCTTGAAATTAAGATTTGTTAATTTTTCTAAAAATTAGGCTTCAATACCTTTACAGTGATACAAAGCTCATTTCATAATTATAAGTAACGAATTCTACAAAAATCCACGAATATAGACTGATAAACTAGTCCAATAGGTTGACATATGTTTGCCTTTTAATTTATAGCTCAAAATCCATAACTCAAAATGATATTTAGTAAAATTCATTGCAAAATAGACATCCAAATATTTATAATTTATTAAGTTTAGATTTTATTTCAAATCATAGGAATTTCCACGAATTTTCAAAGCTCACTGTACTGCAGCCAATAGAAATCAAAATCTGGTTTCTCTTTTTTTCTTTAAAATCAAGATCATCCTCCATTGAACTTCAATCCCAAACTTATTTGTCTTAAAACATCAGCATCAACAAATAAACATTATTAATTATCAGAGAAAAAAAAAAAAAAAAAAAAAAAAAAGATCCAGATTTTTCCATCCATAATAACTTCTTTAAATGATACATAGATAAGAGAGAATCGATTGAGATCGAATTATCAACCTTGAGACAGAATGAATAGAAATCCTGTAATATCCCAAACAAATGCTTAAATGGTTTGATAGTACTACCTATACCACCAAGGTTCACCTTCCTTTTCGGTAGCCCATCACTTTAGAACTCCGCAGTTAAGCGTGCTTAACGTGGAGTAATGTTGGGACGGGTGACCTCCTGGAAAGTTTCGCAGGGTGTGTGCGAGTGAGGCCAAAGTGCACTGAAAGGACTAATGTTGGTCTGTGGGGTCAGTTGTCAGCCTGACGAGCGATTCTTGGTGACGACCCGGTAGCAAGGATTTGATAGGGGCGTTACAGTATGGTATCAGAGCAACCCTACGACCGCGTGTTGAACCTGTGGACAAGAGGTCCAGGTCAGCCGCCTAGCGAGGGAAGGTTCTGGGGCTGTGTGTCGTGCTTGAAGTCGCAACGAGGACGTTGCGTTTTTTAAATGGGGGTGTATGTAATACCCCACGCAAATGTTTAAATGGTTTGATAGTACTACCTATACCAATAAGGTGCACCTTCCTTTTCGGTAACCCATCACTTTAGAACTCCGCAGCTAAGCGTGCTTAACGTGGAGTAATGTTGGGATGGGTGACCTCTTGGGAAGTTTCTCAGGGTGTGTACGAGTGAGGCTAAAACGCACTGAAAGGACTAGTGTTGGTCTGTGGGGCCAGTTGTCAGCCTGACGAACTGTTCTTGGTGATGACCCGATAGCAAGGATTTGACCGGGGCGTTACAAATCCACAATGTGAGAAAAACCCTAATTGACTCTCTTTTGTATTTGATGAAAAGGGATGGGGTTCTCGATGGAAACAAGCGTTCTGAGAAACTATATGGAGAGAGAAAAAAAGATCGTGCGACTTCATGTCCTATCTTCCTCAATTTTATTTCTTTTTTTTTTTTATCATAAAAGTCCACCTAAACATGTCTTCATAAAAAAATCGAATAATAATAATAATGAATAGATACACTTAAATATATCTTAAATAAAATATATGTAGGATTGGGATATCATAGTGGGCTGCTAGCACGACGACGACGGCTGGTTTGGGTAATGGCGGTGGCTAACTGGGAGGACTGGAGGCGGGGTTGGGATCTCGTAGGAGAAGTGAGGAGGAAAGAAGAGAGTAGAAAGGAAATGGGGAAGGGTGAGGGAAGTGGATAACGCCTGTGTGGCGTTTCGAGGTTGAATGGAACCAGATAATATGAGGTTCTTGTTATAATTTATGATTATACAGTTTATTTTTATCTGTGTTTTGTAAAAATATCACCACCTAACGTCAAAGTAATTATATAAAAATTCCTAAAATTTAGTTGCGAGTTCATATTTATGTTTATAATGTGGTTCAAGTAAACTAAATTTTTAGCCCTAATACCTGATTATATTTTTAGGTCTGGTATATTCTTATCCTGTGTTTGTCCCAACACGAAATATATAACCTAATCAACATACTTAAATATTGGGTGATTACACGTAAGGACACTGAACGGGCTTCTTGGAGGTGGACTCCATGCCATTCTTCGCAGAGTTGACGTTCGAGATACATTACCTAACATCAATACATCCTGGTGGCTGCTCGATTTAGTCAGCCCGTATCCTTCCAACGAATTATACATCGTGGAATAATAGTATAGAGCCTTGTTGAATCGATCCAAGAAAATCGGACCGTTATGGATCGTCTCCTGTTCAAGCACCGTTACGATCCTCAACTTCACCTCTAGGATTGTGTTCATCACTTTTTTACGTTAGGACGAGCGAGCAGGCGGTGGAGTTCGAACACGAAATTTCCTGCCACCATCTTCCAACCTTGATGTCAAGCTTCACAAGATCAGGATCTACGAGGTTATCACAAACGAATCCATAGAAGGGAAATTCCACGCCAATCATCCTTGTGAATTAAGTCAACTTCCATCCAACTTGTTATAGCACGTCCGTGCTGTATCAGCGTTGGACCGCTGGAGCTCCAGCTTGATGCTGAAATCGTTCCGGTGTTAACGATCGACATCGGCGAAGGCCTTAAGGATTGCTTGATTAACCGTGAAGTGAGCGAATATGAGGTATGGACAGGTCTCGTACAAATGCATCAGGAGGACGTCAAAGTAAGATGAATCAATCGAGGATGGATGGGGGTAGAACTTGCGAGTTAGGGCCTTGGCGAAGTACGAGGTGACTCGCCTCATCGAGCCGGCTTAAGACACCACGGTGACAACTGATGGTGGAAACGAGGCAATGGTAGCTAGTGGCTATGGTAAGTTTAAGTGGTGGCTGGCGCGGAAGAGAGAGAGAAAAATAAGGTAGGTCAATAATGGAGTCCCCAGTGATTTGACAAAATGTATTTATGATTTTTATCAATTTTCAGATACTAAAATATGTGTATTATTTTGTTTTAGGTATCTAAGTGTATGGTGAAACTAATTGCGTACAAAATTAGAAATGGAACTGGTCATAGCGATTTTACTCCAATTAACCGTACTTTAAATGGATCTCCCTTGTATCAGTTCACAGTTGAGAATAAGAATGTTAATCGATTCGGTTTTGATTATTTGGTTCGATTTTAAACCACAAAAACAAAAAACGAACCTATTAGTTAATGTGTTTGAAAGTGAAAAGCGAAACCGTTTACTAATCGGTTTCAATTTATTGGTTTTGGTTTATATGATTTTGATTGGTTTGGTTAGACAATTTGTAGGATTTTGGTTGAATGTTTACAAGTGATTTGCGCTATTAGATTATATACTTTCTTGTACATAACTTTCAAATCATATGAGACAATTCTTGTATATTGAAAACAACAAAAATCGTGTATATATATGTTTGAGAGATTAAGAGAAATAAAGGGACAAATTAAAACTTATCTAATTTATTTATTTTATTGGTTAAATCAATCAATCTACCCATGATTTTATGGATTTATTTAAAAGATTAAAAAAATCAGTCCTTAATAATTCTTTTATTAGGTTTTAAACAATTTGGTTAATCGGTTCACTTAATCGATTTTTCGATTCGAATTATCTCTTAATCGATTTTAAACCGAACCAAATCGATTAATTAAACGGTTTTATTTTTGAAATCGTAATTGAACCGTTCGATTTCGTCGATTTTGATTTATCGATCTCGATTTTGGATCGATAATCGGTTTCGATTTGATTTTGACACCCTTGGTTGAGAGACTCAACTTCAAATACATGAGTGGAAACCGCCCATTTTTTATTGAAAAATATGTCTTTTGCGAGAAGAAAAAATGAGAACTTTGGATGAACCCATTGTGTATTTGTCCCTCTAAATTGATCAAGGCTCTCAAACACTAATTTAGAGTGTCCACCAATGTGGATGTTTTAACGATAATAAAAACTGAATAAAACATATATCGATATACAACTAAGGGATTTATTCAATTACCCAAAAACAAACTACATTAATATGTAATGAAAGTTTCATTCATGTTTTATTAAAAAATCACTTCATATCTATAAAACTATAAAACTATAGTGCCATTAATATATTTAATGTAAATAACCACAGTTACCCCTGCCCAATTTGCCCTATAACAGGTTTCCCCGGCAGCAATCCCACAGGCAGGCAAAGAACACGGTACCTGGCCCAACCCGCCGATCTCCACTCTCCGATCTCCTTTCGGCGTTCCCCTTTTGCCGATCCTCTCCTCCCGGTGCCTATCTCTACTCTCCTCCTTGCTTCTTCCATTATCTGTAGTTTGTAGATTTGAAGTCGCTTTTCTCAGTTCTCAAGTGAATAACCTACTGATTTTGCTAAAATTAGCGCAAGCGCAAGCGATTAGTTTACGATTACTTTATTTCCTGAGTAAATCGCAATGGCAGACTTTTCATACTTGTTAGGTCAAATTACCAACTTAGGGTTAGAAATATTAGAATGAACTATGAAGATTTCTTTGTTGTAATGAGTCTCAGTTGGGGATTTTGGTAGAATTGACTGTCAATATGGTGTCAGAGCAGCTAGGTCAGATTTTTGTTTGAAGCTTGTTTGCTTTACCCATGAATGATAGGTTAAGCATAAAGGAAAGGAAAGGAACGTACCTACATAATCCCGTCAAGTACAGGATGTGGGGAGGACACCCTTGTAATTTACCGGATGACAAATGCAGCCTTACCTCTATTTGTACATAGGTTTAGCTTGAGTCTGAATAATGGATTAGACAGCTCTATGAAGGAAATCTTGGCCATAGGTTCAATTCTCTGGCGTAAAAAAACCTCATGGCTTACGAGATGAGTCTGTGTGTGTTTTCCTGTCCTAGGTCCCTTTCCAAGCAGGAGTGTCTGGCGGGTTAAGTTGAATGGCAGGTTAATTGGTGTAATCTCTGATTTGTGCTGAGAAATTAGGGTGGTTTACATTAACATTGAGCTTCTGCTAGAGTTAGGTTCCTTGACCTAGTTTAGGGTCACAAGTCAGATCCCACAATTTCTAAATTTTTCACAATTCTGGTAGAGTTGATTTGTCAAGAGGAGCTGACTTAGTGATAAGCTGTTCCCCTCCTAATCGTGGCGTCAGGGGTTTGATATCTGAGGGCATTAGGAAAGAGTCTCTTTATATAAAAATAAGGATAAAGCTCTGTACATCACTCTGTTTTACAGGAGTGTCCTCTCTATACCCTGTACTGGCAGAATTATGTGGGTATGTTTTTTTCCTTTCTTTGGTTGAGTTGATGTGTGTAATCTCATAAAAAATGATAGAACAATCATGGTTACAAACATTTTCACCTAAAAAAGGTTTATGGCCATGTACGCTGAGATATAATGAGGATCTTTCCTGCAACCACTAAGTTTTTCGCCAGTTGGTATATGGTGCTTTTTGGGCACTTAGTGGGAGTGTTAGAGCACTTAAATCTTTTATGTATACGCAATGAGCTTATCGAGAGAACATATATCCGCAATCAACCAAGCCTTTATCCCATTATTAGGGGAAGGCTACTAGTGCTCCTGCGAATATACTGTGCTCTTTTGTGTTTCTTTTTCTTTGGAAAGAATGTTTAGGTGATGGTTATGTATCGTTGTTGTTCGTTAACCTCAAAATAGAACTGAGTGGAAGCTTTCTCGTCATATACCTAGGAGAAATGTTGTGAAACTACTTAAATCTGCATTTTATATTATTTGGTCAAAAGATAACTTTTTATGAAAGAAGTGGATAATGCTCCTTTACATGACATTGCCACTAAAATTCTTGGCTTCAGCAGGAGACATGCTTATTAATAATTCCTCCTAGGTTTATACGGGAGCACCGGATGCTGAAGCTGTACTTATAGTGTAGTTTGGTGTTTAGTGCTGAGGGTTTTTAGTCTGTTCTCAATCCTTCGTAGTTTATTTGAATGATGCTGTGTCGATATCTTATTATGTTTAACATTATTAATGCAATTTGTTGCTAGATAGTAAGACTCAAAAACTTTTCAGTAAAATGGCACACATTCACTAGTTTACAAATTACAGTCAAATCAAAGTACAAGCTGAGATCATTGATTTGTTCTTGCATTAAAAAGGAAACACACTGAAGAAAAGCAGCATATTAAACTAAAGCAATTAAATCACTTAATGAATGATAATAACGCGCCATGATGACTCGTCTCTCCCCTTTGCTGTTGTTTTATGAGCGAGAAGGCCTACATTTGTTGTAGTCCTGTCAAAGCTGTAATTCCTTAAAAACTAAGTTGGCTTAGGCTTCTTAGTTTATAACACCTTTGCAATATGGTTTTAGTTATTATAATCGCCTGATTGTGAAAAGTCGGGGACCTAAGAGGATCCTGCAGAGTAGTGATTTGGTTCAGGGGCAAGAGAAGGGCATTTATCTAGAGGTGGCATTGGGTTGAAAGGACGAGTATCTTTAGTCGCTTGAATGAATTCAGCAGGCAAATTATTGGGGATAATAACAGGAGGTGGATTATGCATAGGAGGGATGCCAGCAGCCGCTATGGTTGTGGACTGAGCAGGATAAGTGACTGATTGATCGGGTTGGTTAGGCAAAAGCTCAGTTCGTCGATGAATGTATTCAAGCTTTTGTTCAGAAAACCATGACAGTAGTTCCAACTCTGACTTATTGAGCTCATCTATCTCTCTATCACCATTGGTGATCTGAGTAACGAGTATGCTGGCTTTCATCTCCTTGTTGCTCCTCTCCTGCTTGGCAATTTGAACACGAACCTTCCTGTCTCTTTCCTTCAGGTACTCTTCTTGGGTCATCGCCTTCTTGGAACGCTCTACTTCAGACCTGCTGTTGTAATCTGCCAAAAGATCCTTTGCTTCTTCTATGCCAGGCCATGCAAATACCTCCTCGTCCACTGGGTTGTACATGACAAAACACCCATCAACTCCGCACAGTGTGGTCAATTGATCCATTTTCTTGGACAAACCTTCCCTTCCCTTTTCATGTGCCAGTTCTCTTGCAGACTGATCTGCAAGACGCTCATGCTTCGACCTTTTCCTTGTCATGGAAATTCCTTTGTTGTTAAGAGGGTTTTTTGTTTCTCAAATTTTGTTAGAGAAACTCCACTGGTGAAGGTTATTTATGGATCCAAGACTCCTTAGAATATATGAACCTAAAAGGTTTTGCCACTTAGTATGTGATAGAATTTAATCAGGTGTAATCATACCAAGTATCTTCCATGAAAAAGTTTGTGACTTTGGTTTAACGTATCTACCATTTGATTTAAGTGAATTAAATTTGTTCCCTCATGAGAATGCTACATATGGATTTCTGGGAATATTTGGCTTGACTTAGCAACTAAACATCGTCAATGAAAAGCTTCTAGACATGAATTCCGCGTATCAACGTCAATAATTTGATGTGGTGTTTAGTGTGAACTGTGTGATGCATCATTCATAAATAGGTCCATAAGTACCTAATTTCCTCGTCAAATATTTGAATTTGTATGCAGAGCTTTTCAGGAAAGATATCATAATGCATGAATCCCGACTATTATTGGAGAGAGAGAGTATATGCTAAAACTTCTTATATATGCATTTAAGTTTCAGATGTCGCTCTACATACATCATTTCATATCATTTTCTATCCTGAGAATTCGTTACCATATGTACTATAATATGCAATTGATATATATGATCCCCTTAAATCTTTGTCTATTGTCGACATTATTGGAAGTATAAGCGGCTGTTGAAGTACCGCCCATTACTAAGCAGTTTTAGCATCCAAATAATCTGACATCCACATTTATTATCAAACAAGTCGAATGTTGGTAGATAACGTTATCGATATTCGGGGAAGATATCGCTTCATTGATAACTGTTAAATGGTGTTTTGAACTTTGGTATATTCTTATTTAATGCAATCATCTTGCACTGAGCATTTATTGTTTGGTCATCAAACAACTTTTTCTATGGACCTTTTTTTGGTTGCACCATTTTCTGTCGGACTTCGAGCCGCTTATTGTTTCGGGGCTGCTGAAAAAGCTTGTCAAAAACAGTATCTGCTATGTTTGATGTTGTTATGTAGATGCATGCCATTGCATTTTAAGCTACTACCAAGATGTTAATAGATCCATATCGGCATTTTTACGAACGATCTTGTAGAATCTAATTAAAGTGTTGGATGCTTCTTATTAGTTGATGTTATTAGTAATATATAGATTAGAAGGACAAGGAGACTAGTGCAATCCGTCTAATACTTCGTATTTCCCCTGGGAAGGTAGAAATATATTATCAATGAATGGCAATGTCTTACTGTCTTAGTTGATCTAAGCATGAATCCTATCTGTGGTTAAGGAAATAATTTTCTAAATAATTCAGCTCATGTTATTTATGAGTAGTATAGTTATATATACATATAACAATTTCATAACCTGTTTGTTTTTTAGATTTATCATTATTGACCGGGAAAAAAGGCAGATTTTAACAGGTTTCCTATTAGGGTGCCTCAAAGCTGCAGCAAGTAGTTGGAGCACATGTGATCTGTGTTTTTGTCGAATAGCCTTCTCAAATTTCTTTTCTTCTATCCTATTCTACAGTATCGTGTGCTATAGTCTGTTATGAATGAACAAAGTTTGTCTTGGAAATGGAAAGTATTAGACCTTTTTAATCCTAGTATCAGGATCTTTTTATTAATTCGTGGAACCAAATGCTTATTATTCTCTTTTGCTGTCTTTTTCTATGCATCTTTTTATTAGAATGTTCTTAATAATTTGTTACTCTTCCTCAGGCTGGGAACTTTATATGATGTCCTCTGTTTCTAAATAACCGGGTCAAATTGAAGCAGAACTCAGGAAGTACAATTACAAATCTGCTCATCTAGTCTTCCTCCTTGAACAGAAGATAAAAAGTCATTCTGAAAATGATACCTAATCGATTATTGTGCAAGCATTTGGTGAACTGGAGGTCCCAGTGGACTTCTTGTAGTATTGGCTCGTATCTGGCAGATAGAACTCAGCTCTTCACGTATAACTTCTCCACCTCCGTTCAATCTCTTCACATGTCAGAGTCATGTGAGGATGTTGAGTCACCAGAGCTCCCTGATTGGATTAAGTTTTCCGAACCGGGGGAGGCTGCTAGTTTTGATTCAGAAGATGATTTTGTATTGCCAAAAGTTGCTGAATGGGCTGAAACACTAAAGCTTTATTCTCGTCGTAAGGATGCTACATCTATGGTGTTTCCTGAGGCTGATAGTGTTGTTGACAGCCTTTGGAGAATTTTGAAAAGCAACTTTGAGTCGCCAAATGGTGTTCTGGAGGCTGTTTCCTCTTACCCGATTGACTTTTTGGAAACTATTGTGATGGAAGTCTTGAATAGGTTTAGCAACAATTGGATCCCAGCTTATGGGTTTTTCAAGTGGGCGGTGCGCAAAGGATTTATCGGCATTCAGCAGGTTGCTACAATATGATGGTCGATATTCTAGGTAAGTCGAGAGAGTTCAAATTGATGTGGGACTTCCTTGAGGAAATGAAGCAATTGCCAGGGTTTATTTCGATTGTCACAATGAGCAAGGTGATAAGGAGGCTTTCGAAGGCAGGAAGGTGGAGTGATGTTGTCGAGGCGTTCCGAAATATGGAAAGCTTTGGTCTCAGTAAAGAATCTGAAGTGATGAATGTCGTAATGGATGCATTGGTCAAAGAGAAGTGCGTTGAGAAAGCTCATGAGGTTTTCCTAGAATTTAAGGATACGATACAGCCTAACTCTTTCACTTTCAATATCTTGATTCACGGATGGTGCAAAGCTAGGCAATTTGATAAGGCATGCCTAGTCATGGGGAATATGGAGAAAGATGGTTTTCATCCCGACATTATATCATATACTAACTTTGTTGAAGCTTATTGCAAAGAGAAGAATTTTTGTAGTGTGGGAGTTATGTTGGATGAAATGCAGAAGGGTTGCCCTCCGAATACTATGACTTATACGATTGTTATGCTTGCTTTGGGGAAAGCAAAGGAGATGACCAAGGCTTTGGAGGTGTACGAGAAAGCGAGGCAATGAGGATGCCATCTTGATTCTTCCTTTTACAGCGCCTTGATTTTCATTTTGAACAAATCTGGGAGGTTCAAGGATGCTCAAGCTATATTTGTGGAGATGTCTAAGCAAGATGTTACCCCAAATGTGTTGGCGTATAATACCATGATTTCTGCTGCTTGCATGCATTCACAAGAAAGATGCTCTGGGTTTGCTCATCGAGATGGAGAAGAAGTTGTGCAAACCTAATCTGAAAACATATGCCCCTTTGTTGAAGATGTGTTGTCTCAGAAAGAGAATGAAGGTGCTGAATTATCTGCTAAATGACATGTTCCGCAAGGATATAAGTCCTGATGCTGGAACCTGATATAAGTCCTGATGCTGGAACCTACACTCTTTTGGTGAATGCACTTTCTAAGGCTGGGAAGGTAGAGCACGTGTGCTCATTTCTTGAAGAGATGGTGCTGAAGGGAATGGTTCCGACGGATAACACGATCAGGCTGTTGGTCGAAAAGCTCGAGGAGAAAGGAATGAAGAGTGCAAAGCAACAGATAGGAGACTTAAATCTACAAACAAATATTACTTGAGGGAACTCTCACAAGCAGTAAAATATTTGTCTGGTCGTCCTCAATTAACTTAGGTAACATGTCCATCTCAGAAAACTGATGAATTATACTGCATAACATTGGCTTGTTGAGATTCCAATCGTATTCCTTTTAAATACCTTGGGCTACTTGTCGAATTATGTTCGTGACATCTTGTTCATTTGCTTTGTTCACAGTTATTTGATTCCAGCTTTCACCACTCCAGCTCTAACTGTTAAGATCAAATCTTTCCCGTGTAAAATTGAATTACATGCTGTAAGTGCTATCCATCTCCTTTTCTTTTCTTATTTAATTTTAATTCAAGTTTTAGGTCTACCTATCCTTTAACTTTATAGGACAGAGGCCTGATTTGAACAGTAGAGATTTGTAGGTGGAGGTATTAATTCTTCATGGTTTTGCTTTATCTATGGTAGACTAACAAACTTTGTCTTTTATACGGTTTCGTCTCAAGTTCGTAATAGCATGATGTTGTATGTTTTTTTGGTGATTTAAGCATCACTGCTGTTATTGGAATCTGATTCAACAACGATTTTATTATAATAATTATTACTTATTCTTGACATCATCATCGGATGGAATTTTTTCTGGAGTCAAGTCGAAAGACTGAAGAGGTTGTGAACTATTTTTGGTTACCTAGTTGTAATGCATGTCTTCAAAGTTGTCTAGGGAACTGGTCGGAGATATTTTCCGTGTTGAACGTGTAGAACCTGAACCACCTTGATTCCCATCGTGACAAATTAACTTTGCTTCTTGTCAGAATGGTTGTTACCTTGTATATGGTTCTTGCAAAACTTTGGCCCGACATGTTAAGGAATAAATAAGGCCTCTTTATACACATATTCGGTGGAAGATTGTACGGTGT
The DNA here is from genome assembly GCA_035668315.1 of Drosera spatulata. NCBI lineage: Eukaryota > Viridiplantae > Streptophyta > Magnoliopsida > Caryophyllales > Droseraceae > Drosera > Drosera spatulata. Next base: position 57,137 of record JAOVYX010011390.1, read on the forward strand.
AAGTATAACAGGCCAACAAGAATACTTCTTTTCAGACTTCCCAAATGGTGCAAATCCATCTGTACAAAGCCCAGACGAACATTGTGTGCCTCCGTAGCGAAAGATGAAAAAGTATGGTTTAAATGTTTGCAAGCCTTGCTATCGGAAAGGTGTGTCATAATGTCATCGGATCTTCAAGAAGTAGCGTGCCAAGACATGACCTCGCTAGTAGAATCGTTGGCATACAACCACTGCAGCCTAGGAGTAATAGGAAAATATCGAAGCACACTAGCACCTGATCGCTTCTTGGACTGTCTCTTCTTGTAACGGTCTGCATTGTATATGAAATATCTTCTCAATCCCGCAGATTCTTTTCAGAAAAGCATACAGCCGTTCGGACAACAATCAACCTTATTCACAGGAAGATGCAACCCTTTCATTAGAGATTTAATGTCATACATGCCTTCTTTTATTATATTCCCAGAAGGGCACACATCCTTTAGTAACTTGCAGAGTCCATCCACCGCTCTGTGAGAAAGGTTATATTCACATTTCAGAGTCAAAAAGCCGTGAAGCTACGGCCAATAGAATTATATTGCAACGATCATATAGAGGAGACTGAGACGCTTCCAACATATCAAAATAATGCCTTGATTCCGAAGACGGACCATCATCATGTGCCCTTTCATCTGCAGCTTCCGTCTCTTCATAATATTCTACCGGGAACGCATCAACCAACATGTCCACATAATCGTGAGGAGGTTGAAACACATTCGAGGGTCCACCGACTTCTATTTTCCGAGGATTTTGTCCCCATGGTTCACCATGATAGATCCAAACATAACCATCTTTCATAAATCCTCTACTGAGAATGTGAAACTCTAAATCATGTACTGTTTAAAATCTGCTATTTTTGCACTTCGTACAAGGACATCTTAAACGACCAGAAAAACAACCCTCGTCGTGTTGAAGAGCTGTTTTAACAAACTCTTTGACCCCATCAGCAAACCGATCCTTCCAAGAAGGACCATTTAATCGTTCATACATTCAAAATCGATATAGCTCCATATCGATTGGATTTCTACATTTGAACAAATGTGATATATTAAATCAAAAAGAGGAAAGATAATACATACTTAATGTTCAATTCATGTCCAAAACGTCATTTGCACTTAGTTAAAGTCCTATTTATGGCGCACACACCCATGCAGGCCCCAAAGTTATTTACAGCGCTAGATTACACTCATGTCCAAAACAACACACTCATGTACCCATCGGTACATGAAAAAGCTGGTAGACGTCAACTTTCCTTTGTCCCTTTAATGTCTGATAATGTATAGTAGTTTGCAATAAGGATTAAGTACAACTACTTGATGAAGGACCAAAAACATGTTAAATGCGCCCTTGGATAAATGAGAACTTTGTTTCTACATTTCTAAGCACTTGCACCCACCAGACTCTTTTGGGAATATGTTTTAAAAGCCTGGAGATAACGACTGGAGGATTATATGCCATGCAACACACAAATTTACCAGAAACTGGTCCCAAAAAGAGAGATCAACATGCCTCTTCTAAGAGGAGACGAAGCACACGAAGAAGGCAAATAAAGTGATGAATGCAAACACGAAACTAAGAGCACAACCATGAGATTGAGATCAATTGAGGACCACAGTAAAAAAGAAAAAAGAAAAAAAGAAAAAAGAACATAGCCTCCTAGACATGGTATGCATTCAATCATGTCACTTACTTTCCCTTGAAAATGATCCAGAACCTCTGTCACCAATAACACCAGGATTTCTGGGTCCTGCAACCACCCTGTTAAGCTGTTGACAAGGAAAAATGGGATGTTATTCATCAAATGTAATGACTATGAGAATCTGATTCCACAAGAAAGGTGTTCCACAGAACTAAGTAACCCTTTCGATGGAGAGAATGAAAATATCGTCCTAGCATAGAGGGTTGATCAATCATATATGACATCCACCAAAAAGGTAGTAGCCTATCCAGCATCACGTCGATAACATAACAGATAAACAGCTTTGTCAAAACTCCCTGTGGCAAAATGCCTCAAGATTGCCTTTGTACTAAGACCTATCAGAGAGACAGCTTGAATATCTAACACAGTTTGCACTTTGATATTTCGCACAAGTATGGCTTCTTTTCAGACAGGCAAAAAACACTCACCAAAGTGATACAACCACCTGAAGTAATGTTTCACTGAGTGATAAGTAATTTAGCAGCATAATTTTACAGCAATTTTCAAATACTGGCGCAAGTCTTGTAGGTCCTAAAAGAGGCGTATTGCAGAAATTCCACCTTATGACAGTTCACGGTGAGTAGGTTTAGGTTCTTTCTTAAATAATACTAGAGGGTTGCAAAATCATCAAATCAACCTCCTACGATGAATCAACTCAATCAACAAATCCACATCCAACGACAAAATCATCAACCACCTAACAAAAATCAATGAATAAATTGAAATTAATTTGAGGTAGAGTTTAGAATTTCACACTTCTAGGGTTGCAAAATTTGTATATTGGTGGATGCTGTGCACAAAGCGGAGAGGGCCTCCTTAAGTGACGGCAGCTTGAACGACGATGATGAAGGCAGGAGACGATGGTTGCCTTGAACGATGATGCTGCCCAACAAGATACGATGGTTGCTTGAACGACGTTAACGAAGGCAGGAGACGTCTCTGATGGCTCTGCGCGTCCTCTTCCCAAAGACAACGATAGCGGCGTCAGCGTCCAAGGGAGGCAACAACGGAATGCGGACAATGATGGTGCAGCGATGAGGGGAGGCAGCGATGAGGCGGGATCGGGGATAAGGGGAGGCGGCGATGAGGCTATGAGCCTGTATCGTCGATTCAGGCGTATCAGCCCCGTATCGACCGATACGACCGATACGAATCTGATACACCGATACAATTATATTTGATTTTTATTTTTTTTTTATTTTTTTTCTTTTTCCTTTTCCTTTTCTACTTTTCTACCTTTCCTTTTCCCTTTCACTTTTCCTTTTTCTACCTTTTTTTTCATTTTCGTTTTCCCTTCTTTCTCTTTTCCTTTTCCCTTCTTTCTCTTTTCCTTTTCCCTTTTCCCCTTTATTCTCCTGCTTGCAATGTTCTTCTTTTGTTATATCATCTTTGACCTAACCATTCCCATTATTAGCCATCGTCCATCAAAAATCATCCCATGCCCATGTTTGTTGTCCAACTTCAACAAACATAAATAATTCCGTCATCCATCAAAATGATCCTAGAAATTTCATTTAAAAATTGAGATAGCAATCCTGAAGTCTTGACAATCTAAAATCTAAAGTCGTGGAGCAGCTGTATGGAAGATTTGAAGCTATGACTAATTAAGTGATACTCCATAGTCAGATGGCCGATGCTGGAGGCAATCACCCAGGATCCAACCGCACAGATCTGACATTGTGTTGCTGTTAGTACGGGCAAGAATAGTAGATTGAAAGTGCAATGTAATTATTGTGGGAAGATTATGAGTGAAGGTGTGTCCAGGATGAAGCTACACTTAGCAAGTATTCATGGAGATGGAAAGCCATATGAAAGCGTCTCTGTTGATGTTAGAAGGCATATGCGATCTTTGGTGGCTAGCATTCGAGCAGTATCCGAACAAGTAGCTCTTAAGAAAAAGAAGGAACAAGAGGAGTTAGCATATCCTCCATGCACTGACGATGTGTTTGACATCTCTGAATCACAGCAAGATGAAGAACAAGAACAAAGAGATTTTCGAAGAGCAATGAAGGCTAGTCGAGAGCAGCATCTGCAAGAGCAAGAGGCTAGGACTTGGTCTTCAGGTCATAGACAATCATCTCTCGATTTTCGATCTGCAAGTGTCCGTGGTACTGATGACGCACCTGTGTACACTACAGGTAAACTTCACATATAATTTTTGTGGTTAAAAGTTAAAACTCAATACATTATATTAAGTTTTTCTTCTTATTTGTAATTTGCAAGAACTAGAAGTAAGGATGGTAGCTATAAATCCAAAGGGCCAGCTCCTTCTGTCGATCCTAACATGTTCAAAAAGCGAGAAAGCGTACAAATAAAAATCAATGCATTAGGAAAAGGACTCAAAGATGCAAAGAAGAAGATTTCGAGGACAGTTGCGAAGTTCTTTTTTTTTATAATCATATCCCTTTTCATGCAGCTCAGAGTCCTTATTATAGGACAATGGTGGATATCATAGCAGAGGTTGGTTCAGGAGTTCCTCCTCCAACTTCTCGAGAGATTGGGGGCAGCTTACTAGACGAAGAAGTAGAGGAATGTCGAGCTTATCACTTTTCATCATATTTGAGATGAGTTTGGCTGTACACTCATGTGTGATGGATGGACGACTCAAAACAGGAGACATATCATCAACTTTTTGGTTTACAGTCCTTTTGTTATCATTTTTATGCGGTCGGTAGATGCTACTGATAAGCATCAAACTGTTTCCTACATATGCAGCCAGATTGAAAACATTGTAGATGAGATTGGTGAGCATCGAGTTGTTCAGGTAAATATTACCTTTCATTATTGTTATGAAAAAGATGAAACCGTATTTCATACAATTATTTATGCAAAATCAATCCTATATTTTTCAGGTTGTCACAGATAATGGAGCTAACTTTAAAGCAGCAGGGAAGATGTTGATGGAGAGGAAACAGAGGATTTTTTGGAGTCCTTGTGCAGCTCATAGCATTGACTTGATGCTGGAGGATATAACTGCGGAAAAGGAAATCCAAGAGACTAGAAAAGAGACACAGAGGTTGACCAGATTCATTTATAATCATGGAGCTATTCTTAGTGCGATGAGAGCATTGAGGCCAGAAGTCACTTGTTTCGCAACCAACTCCCTTGCAATGCAATCTGTTATAGAACAAATGAGTGTCCTAAGGAGAATGGTTACATCAGATTCTTGGATGGAAGCCATATCTCGATAATTTGATTAAAAAACCAATTTCAAATACTTAATTTATCATTATTTAACACTAGAGAAATCATACATAATTTTCTGCAGGTTACCATCTAGAGATAGGTTGTAAGGAACGTCTATTGTCATATTGATATTTCATGATAGTTTATGGAAAAACTTGACTCGATGGACATCACTTTTTGAGCCATTGGTAAAGTTTCTTCGTATGGTAGACTCCGATGATAAGGCACAAATGGGATACATCTACGAAGCAATGGATAGGGCAAAAAAGGCTATTAAACACAATTTGTCGAAAGGCTATAACAAGTATAGCAAGATAATAAATTGACGATGGACGAAAACACTCATACTGTCGGTAAGTAACTTTTATTTTTGCACTCTTATTTGACAGCATACTTACAATTTTATTTTAACACATAATTTTATGTCATGAATCAGGATATTATCTCAATGCACATTTCGTGTATGCAAAAAGCGTTACAATAGATAGCGAGGTCAGAAGAGGATTTAGGAATGTCCTTGATAGAATGTTGTCTGATATGTCGTAACAAATACGTGTTGAAAAAGAAATAAGCATTAAGTTTATTGATTTATTAAAATTTTCTTGTTATTTTTCACATATATTTAATAAAAATGGGATTTTGTTTCCCTTTAGGCAGAGCTTTATAGAAATCGAGTGGGAGTTTTTGGGAGTCGAAAAGTTATGGAGGCTATATCGATTACAAATCCAGGCATGTGCTTGTTCTATGGTTGTTAATGATTGAATTGTGAATTTCTAACTAATAAGGAGTTCTAATCGTTGTTATCCTTTTCATTGCTGCGGAGTGGTGGAATATTTATGGGAGGGAAGAAGCTCCAAATCTTGCTCTTGTAGCTGTTCGCATACTTAGTCGGATCGTTTCTTCCTCCCAATGCGAGAGAAACTGGAGCAAATTCTCACTAATACATACAAAGTCAAGAAACAGATTGACGATGTCAAAACTGAAGAAATTGGTGTTTGTCTCATACAACATCTGGTTGAGAGTCAGAAACACCAAGAGAATGCACGAGTCTTCAAACGTCATGATTGATGCTATGTTCATTGTTGAGGATCCGTTATTAGAGTGGACTAGAGAGATCGAGGAGCCCACACTTGACACGGTTAACGGACAACCAAATTGAGAGGTGGCTCATGGTGTAGGTGACGATGACTCTGATAGTCCTAGTTACTCAGACAACCATGGTGATCGCTGTGGCACTAATCTCCCCACAAGAGATGATGATGATGATGGGGGTGGATATGGGTCATACAATTTCGAGGATCACGATACGAAGGAGCTCGTCATTTATCATATATTTGACTGTTTTCTCATGTTATCCGCAGTTTGGCTCGATTGTTTGTGTTATCTTTTTGTTTAAATCCTATTTTATTTGTTGTTTAGACTAAATTAAGCATCTTTATATAGTTCAATATGTTTTCTATAAAGGAAAAACTAGTACATAACCGTATCAACCCGGGTCGTATCGGTCCGATAAGGTTCCGTATCGACGTATCGTATCATTTTTCAGAAATCCGATACCGTTGCATATTTCGATACGGAAAACCTTGAATTCCAACCATCTCTTCTTCTTTACAGTTCTCTTCTCAAGACGATTATAAGTCCCAAGATGTTGTGGAAGAACCGTAAGGTCTAAGGGGTATGGAGTAAGAGGTATCTCCTCCCTTTTGGCTTGTGCGTTTCTCTTCGAAAACTGTTGATGGTGACTCAAACCGCCTTTGACCAGCCACCACCGCTTTTGACCAGCCGCCGCCACCACTAGCCGCCGCCACCACCACTAGCCGCCGCCGCCTTTGTCCTCATCAGGCGGAGGAAACTTGCACGCCTCATTCTTTCTTGCTATAAATACAGGCCAGAGAGATTTGGAGAAGAGACAGAGCAAAAATCACGGATAAGAATTTGGAGAGAGCAAATCAAAGAGAGATTGGAGAGGAGAAGGAGAAGAAGTGAGCAAGAGGGCCGGCTGGAGAAGAAGTGAGCTTCAGGGAAGAATTGGGGGAAAAGTAACTAGAGAGAGAGAAAAAGGAAAAAGAAGTGGGTTACTATTCACATATACCCACTAAAATATATTGAGGGTTTAAGAGATTTGTTTTAGAGATTATTATCTCTATCTCTTATTGTGAGATTCTCAATATTTTGAGTACAGCTTCTTTTGTATTTCCTCCTTTTTGTTAGTGGATTCTTCGTCGTCGGCGACCGCCCGTGATTTTCTCCCGTAAGGGTTTCCACGTAAAATTCTTTGTCTCA
>JAOVYX010011391.1:0-33197 GCA_035668315.1 Drosera spatulata
AGACACACTTAGAAGAAATCTAGTAATCTCGAATACCTCGTCTAGCCGGCTATATTTCGAGGTAATTTTAATTCCAAGAAAGAAAACGAAGGAATCGATCACCCAGTAGAGTTTTAACCTTTATGGATGGACGATATAGTTCACTATCTTCAAAGCGGCATACTACCAGAAGATTACCAATCTGTACAGAAAGAAAAGAGAAAAGCGCCTCATTTCTCATTGATCAATAATCAACTCTATAAAAGGTTCTACTCTTCACCTTTACTTAAATGTCTTGGTCCGACCAGAGCATGATTTGTCCTTGGTGAAATTTATGAAGGCATATCCAGAAACCACCATGGAGCAAAGACATTAAGCTTGAAATGCTTAAGACTGGATATTTTTGGCCGAGTATGAAGAAGGATGCTCAGGAATGTGTAAAAAGATGTGATAGATGTCAAAGGATGGCCGACTTACCCCACTTGCCAGCTTCAAACCTTATGCCCATTGAGATCCCATGGATATTCACACGATGGGGGATTGATATCCTTGACCCTTTCCTAATAGCACCAGCTTAGAAGAAGTTCGTCATAGTGGCAGTTTAATACTTTACCAAATGAACAGAAGTAGAAGCAATTGCAAAAATCACATACAAAGTAGCAAAAGACTTAGTATGGAGATCAATTGTTTTCCGATTAAGAATACGCCGTACCCTTATCTTCGATAATGGTCTCCAGTTCACCAGCTCGGTCTTTGCCAAGTTCTGTAAGAATCTAAAGATTGAGCAAAGGCTTACCTCCTTGAAACATCCTCAAACTAATAGACAAACCGAGGCGATCAACAAAGAAATCAAGAATGCTTTAGCTCGAAAAATCAATGATGCAAAAGGGCTCTAGTCAGAAGAACTTCCTTGGTTCTATGGGCTTACTGAACTACACCAAAACGATCCATGGGAGAAAGTCTTTGCAGTCTAACTTTTGGAGTTGAAGCAATGTTCCAGTCGAAGTCCTTGAGCCCTCAGCCCGAGTTCAAAGCTATTCCCCATGTCAAAACCAAACTTCGATTCGAGAAGAGTTAGATCTTCTTGAAGTGCACAGAGTGATGGTTTCCATCTGCCAGAAAACTTTTCAATAGAGAATAACTGTATACTTTAATGCCAAAATAAAGCCTAGAAGCTTCTAACTAGGGGACTTAGTCCTTAGAAAAATCGAGTTTGGAGTACGAATAACTGGGGGGAAGCTGGCAGATAAATAGGAAGTTCCATTCAGAATCTCTTCGGTTCTAAACCAAGGGGTATATAAGCTAACTCAGTTGAAAGGACAGGAACTCGAAAGAACTTTCAATGCCGACGACTTGAAGTTTTATTATCCTTGAAAATCATTTGTTTGTAATTTTTTCATTATTCATCTATAAGACTATTTTCGTATTTCAGTAATATTTTTTGCAGCATTCACGATAAAAGACTTTTAGTACTTGAGAGCCCAAAATGAAGAAAAACAACAAAGTCCCAGGATCCGAGTTGAAACAAGAACTTCGACTCGGGAAAAGGGCTCGAACAAGGTTGAAAATGTCTAGATGTCTTGGTAGAAACAAGATCTTCAATTCAGATAATCTAGACTAGATCATCCCATGAGAGATGATCAAAATCCCGTTCGGAGTTTCTGATTGAAACAAGATCTTCAATCCAAGAGCCCGAGCATCTGGGTAAGAAGAAGATTTCTAACTTGGGATATGGACTCGAGCCAAATTAAAAGGCTAGAGAATCCGAGTTGGAATAAGATCTTCAACTCAGGAAAAGGACTCTGGCCAAAATTAAAAGGCTAAGAGGATTCGAGTTAGAATAATATCTCCAACTCGGGAAAAAGACTCTAGCCTTTAAATTTGGCTAAGGGATGAGAGTTGGAACAAAATCTTGTTAAAAGGCTAAGGGATGAGAGTTGGAACAAAATCTCCAATTCAAGAAAAGAACTCTGGTCAAAATTAAAAGGATAAGAGGAAGCGAGTTGGAATAAGATCTCCAAATAGGGACAAGGACTCTGGCCAAATTTAAAAGGCTAAGAGGGTTCGAGTTGGAACAAGATCTCCTACTCAGGAAAAGGACTCTGGCAAAAATTAAAAGGCAAAGGGATCCGAGTTGGAACAACATCTCCAACTCGGAAAAAGGACGCTGGCCAAAATTAAAAAGGGTACAGGATTTGAGTTGGACAAGGTTTCCAAATCGGGAAAAGGACTCTAGTCAAAGTTGAGGGGTCTAAGGATCCGAGTTTGAATGACAATTCCAATTCGGGAAAAGGACCCGGATAAAAAACTTAAGGATCCGAGTTAAACCAAGATTTTTAACTCAGGAAAAGAACTTAGGGCCAAATCGAGAAAACCTAAGGATACAAGATGAAGAGAGATCTTGATAACAAGTGGATTTAAAGCTCAGACAAACCAAACCTAAAGATCAGAAGTTCGGACCAAAGAAAGTTTCAAATCTCGGCACGAGGAGAAAGGTAGGCAAAAGACAATATTTATAGGGAAAACTCTCCGGCAATATTGCGAAAAAAATTCAAAGCTCGACAATAAGTTGATCTCGTTTCTCGATGGCCTCCTTCAAAGCTACATTCTGCTCCTTCAATTGACGTTTAAGGTCTATGAACTCTTCCATCTAAGGTTTGAAAAATTGTAGATTACTGTAAGCATGTTCAGTCTTGTAAATGAGACCGAGATAGTGCGAGATCATCTGAAAAATGAGTCTGATGAGTCGGGAAAAAAACTGAAGAAAGAGATAAGATCATAAGATTTTTGGATCCTACTTGATGCATCAGTTGGCATCCCTTATCCATAGTCTCGTCAAGATCTCCAAGATAAACAGCGTTTCCCCTATCATTAGGGAGAAAACAAGACTCCATCATAACCCTAGACTTTGTCCTAGTCGAATTGCAAGTAGCTAGGCTATCGACCTTTCAAGTCGGTTGGTAGAACGAAGAACCATCTCCAACTTCCACGGTCAAACCCCCTTGAGCATGGGGACAAACAGGGACTACAACCACTTCATTAGTGACCGAAGCTAAGGGAAAAGTTCGAACCAGCTAAGATGCCTGAGATGGAGCTAAAAATCCCTACCTCGGGCACCGTAGACTGAAGAGGGACAAAGTCAATATTCTCCTCATCTAATATCATCGTCTCCCTCGAATTCTAGGAGCCAATAGAACAAGAGTTCGACATGGAGAATGTAGAGGTTTGGGGCACTATTTTTCCTTTCTTCTTAGCAGCCAACCTCCGAGCGTGTTGATCTAATCGAGGGGCCATTTGAGGACAAAGATGATCCACTGCAATAGAAAAAGGGCAGAAGGTCAAAGTCAAAAAAGTCAAAGCTCGGATAAAGGTGAATTAGAACTATACATACTAAACTTATGCTCATGAAGACTTTTTTGGGTGACTAAGCTAAATAATTTAGTTGAACCACTCTCTTTAGGTAACTCTTCAACTTTTCAAAGTTCTTTTCCCCCGCCAAGTCAACTTAGGTTTCCTAATAGCTTCGAGGTTAACCTTTGATGTCCATCTGGTCAAAATCGTCCAAGGAAGAGTAGAAGTGACAAGAAAAAACAAAGTTTTGAAACCCTTTAAAGTCTCAAGAATTCTGGTGATAAACTCGAAACCTTGTCTAGCCGAAAAGTAGAACTCATCCTCATTCCTGAAGTAATTGATTTTGTTAACAACTAAAGAATAAGTCAGAGGTGATTTCTATCTCCGGAATACGAGCCCTCCAAGTATAAATGAAAAATCCAATGCCTAACCAGATAGAATTGGGCATGAACATAGTAGGAGTCATTTTCAAACTCCTAAAAATTGAAACCAAAAAGGGGTGGATAGTACAGTGAAAGCTGGCTTCAAAGAGACTTGGTAAAGGGAAGTTCATAAGACATGAATTTTTGACAAATGGGATGAGGACCTGGAACTTTCAAGACATAATCTTCCTTAAGTCTGAAAAAAGATTTGATTCCTAAAGATCATTTTCCTTATGTTTGGAAAAGCTGGTCATAGCATTTGAAGGAAAGGCCTAATGACTACTAAGGTTCTACCTCAGCAATAAAGGTAGAATCACTTTTCATACCACTTGGGTCCCAAAACGAACTAGAAGGCTGAGCTAGTTCCTTTAAAGGATCTTCAGGGAATTGCTAAGGAGAGGGAGACGGGTATTTGAAAGCCATGATTAAAAAGAATGAAAGGAAAGAGAACCTGGATGATGAAGATTGATTGAAGTTATACCTCAAACCAACGATAAGATAACAAAAGGTTAAAGAAATGGCGACTAGAAAGTAAGAGAAATGTAGAAGAAGGAAATGAGAAAGGGTAAATCCCATGCAAATTTATAGGGAGAAGAAAATGGGGTGGAGAAAATCTAGATTGATTCTTGAATGTTCGATCTAAAATCAATGAAGGTCCAAGATCGTAACACGTGCAATACCTCGAGCGTAAGAAACTTCAAATCAAAAGGGAAGTCAGAACGCCAGTCGTCCCTCATCAGAGCCATCATACCCACATGTTTACGAGAAGAATGAGAATTGTTTCCCCAGATTCTCATAATGACAAAAGGATAAGATCACCATGTCAAATAGAAAGACACAACAGACAAAAGGGTAAAGCCTAGTCTGATCCAAAGTAGCTAGGTTTACAATGTGAGAAGAAGACCTTCTTCAAGATTCGACTATAGAAGCTCGAAAATGACATGCAAGCTTCATGGCCGACTTAGAACAACACGATCAAGAAGCTCTGGGGCATACTGATGATCACTAAAATAATTATGTATATCTTTTAGTTATAATTGTAAATATACAAGAAAATAATCAGAGAAATGAGATTATTTGAGGAAAAACATCTTTATTAAAGGTATTTTTCTAAATTGTCTTCGTAGAAAAATTTCATAGAGATAAGGTTAGCATCCTACCGTGCAAAAAGCCTATAAATATAAGGGGTCCAAGGCATAAATCCCCCAACTTACAAACATACATTTAATACACAATATAAGTTTATTGTTCTCTTCTTTTGGTCTTGGTCATCGACTAGATCTTTAATTCACAATCGTACGATTTTGTGACTCTTTTTAGTACAAACGGAAGTAATACCCATTTCTTCAAAATTGTCTAAAAAATTAATCGTTCGATCTACCTTTCGCTCTCTAGCAAGCCCTGAAACAAGGGAAGTATAAGTCCGAATGTTAGGCTTCAGGCCCTTCGCTTACATCTCGGCTAAAAGATCAAATCCTTGTTCTGCCATCCCCGACTTGCTTAGACCATCTATCATGATATTGTAACTAATCGCCTAGAGAGGAGGGGGGGATGGTAATAGGCTATTTAAAAATTTCTTGGCCTTTAACCGCAGTCTGGTCTTGGCTTATATGCACTTTGGCTTCTACAGACTGCCGAAACCCAGTTTGCAGTCGAGACTTGAGTTATTTGAACTTGTCTCCTTTTTGAACAAGGTTGTGAACTAGTAGTTCTAATTTATATAATGAAATCCAGTAAAGAACACAACAATTTATACTGGTTCAGACAATCGTTGTCAAATGACAAACGAAATCTTAGTCCAGTCTTCCCTCAGTTACCAGTATAGCAAAGCCAAGAGGGAGTTCACTATCTCTTTGTTTTTGGCTTACAAAGAAACCCCTCAAAAATACACTACTTGCTAAGGCAAGAATCTAGATCGTTCATAGATCTTCTTCTAAAGACTCTGCTGCAGATTTTGTTCTTGATGTAAACTAGTGAACTTTCTTCCTTTGATCTTCAATCACAACTTTGAGAACGATTAACAATCCCTTTGAGAGAGTTTTTTCTTGCCAACGAATCTCACAATTGTGGTCAACCTTCTCTGAGCTTGAACGATCCCCTTTTATAGGGCTCAGGAAATTAGAACCCGTGACTGTACTATTCCGATGTTGACAGCTGTTTGTTTGTCCCTTGTGTGAATCCTTAGTGATGTTGACAGTCCTTCTCACAATAGTATTCATCATCGTACTGAGTTTCAAACCTTAAACCTTCGATATGACTGTTTCTCTAATCCTTATCCAATCATTCATCAGCTCCAACTATGATCTGCTGCTCTGTTGCATGCTTCTCTGGACTACAGCTCACTAACCTAGTTTTCAACCTAAGCAACTAACCATAAGCATGTCCTATTCTAAAGTTTTGTTCATCAATTTCTATACATTTGGAGGGATTGCACATTCCTAACACCCTGTGACTAAACTCACTTAGCACTTCCACTCCTACGAACATCCTGTCCTACCCATATCGACCAAGAGCTTCTCTGCCTGTATCCACCTCCCGTTGCTACACAGAGCCACATTTGGTCGACAACCACAAAGAGAAGACATTTCCTTCATGAACTTAATTTCATCATCCAATCTTCCCTCCTTGCAAATCCATTCAATAAGAACAGTACACGTGACGACATTCTATTCACAACCTCTCCTTCTCATCTTACCCAAGAACTCAATCGCCTTCTCTACTCCTCTCTCCTCACAGACCGCCTCGAGTAAGATACTATAGGTTATCATATCAAGGCCACACCCATTCTCAACCAGTCCCTTTGACAACACCATAGCCCTATAAAACTTTTTTAAGTCATACAATCCCTTCAACCATGTACTATAGGTAACCATGTCCGGAGAAACCTTCATTCGGTCTAATAGCTCTAGCACTCTATCAAGCTCCCCAGAGACACAAAACTCCTTCAATAATGTGTTATAAGTCACCATATTTAGGGCAACCATCAACTGGTCCAACAGCTCATGCATTTTATCCAGCTTCCCTGAGTCAAAAAACCCCTTTAATAACGTGCTAAAAGTCACCACGTTCGAGGCAACCTTCACGCGATCGAGCAGATCTAGCGCATTATCAAGCTTCCCGGAGTCATACAACCCCTTCAATATCGTGTTATAAGACACTACATTGGAGGCAACCTTCACGCAATCTAGCAGCTCTAGCTTTACTTTCCTCAGATATAACTATTAAACCCACACTCTCCTATACTTCTACACACTGCTTAGACTCATTACCTACTTTGGCACCAAACACTTCTCAGTGGCTTCTTCTATGTGCAGGCTTCACTCTTATGATCCTATTTTTTGTAGTGACCAGAACATACTGATAACCACTCAAAATTGATCTCTTGCTGCAGTTTCTCATTTTTAGGTCCAAAGAATTCTATCATCTCCACTAGTTCTCTTTTGGTATAAAGTTCCACTACTACCCTAGGTAAAAGAAACCCTGCCTTTCATAGCCACTTAGTGATAAGTACATATAAGTCATCCAACCATACTCGCAATCTTCTCTAGTGCTTTCTTGCCCCAGAACTGAAGATCTAACCCAGGTAATTAAATCCAAGTGAGGATCATATCCAAAGGACTCTAATCAAACTGCAAATTAGAGGTTCAATCTCATAGGATCAAAAGCTTAGAGTTAAGAAACCAACTATTACATCTTATTTTCTTCATGTCACCCTTGTCAGCAAATCTGAAGAGAAAATAACACTTCGCATGAAGTAGCATTTCATAGAACACCACTCCTTTCCAATTGGCATTAATAGATCCATTCATCACACTATAAGGCACATTGTCACCAACCACATATCATCAGTTCTAGGACACAAAACACTACATGAAATTTTGTTTCATGTCATACCAAATTATACACATTTAAAGTCATTTGCATGCTTTATGTCCTGTATGCCTAAGCCAAGAGACAAGTTCTCAGCCAGAGGCTTTGTGTTTTCCTCGGATATTCATATTCTAAAAGGGCCTACAAGTTTTAAATCTTGAGAATTTTCAAATATTTGAGTCGAGAGATGGGGTATTTCATAAATCAGTGTTTGCATTTAAATATATGCAAGATTCTTCTTCTGATTTGCCTTTGCATATTATAGTTGAAGACATGACGCATGATGAAAATGAAAAACATAAAAAGAGTATGTTTACTCAAGCTGATATAAATAAGCAAGAAGGGAGATTTGTGAACCCAGAAGTACCAGGAGAAAATATTAAGCACTTTTCTAGAACAATAAAAACATCAGCCTACTTAAAAGATTATTAACATTACAAATTACCTGGTTCTATTAATCTGGGAAAATTAGTTGATTTCCATTGCTTGTCTGCATCATTATAGAGGCAAATCCTGTCGCTTGATAATATATATAAACCCAAGACATATAAGGAAGCTGCTATGGATTCAAATTGGGTGGATGCTACGTAGCAAGAACGTCATGCCTTGTCTAAAGAACCAAACATGGGACTTGGTAGAGTTACCTAAAGGAAAAAGGGCCATAGGTTCTAAGTGGGTATATAAAATAAAATTGAAAAATGATGGAAGCTTAGAATGATACAAAGGTAGTTTAGTAGCTATTGGTTATTCTCAGATTACAGGGGAGGAGTATTATGAGATGTTTTCACCAGTGGTGAAAATGACAACTATGAGGACTCTCATTCCAGTAGTTTCTCATAAGCAATGGGGCACTCACCAGCTAGATGTACATAATGCATTTCTGCATGAAGAATTATATGAAGATGTTTATATGAAGACCCCTCCAGGTATGGACAACCCAGAACATGAGGTATATAACCTCAAAAAATCCCTCTACAGTTTGAAACAAACCTCGACGCAATGGTTTGATAAGCTCTCTCAAGTCCTCCAAGTACATGGCTTCTCACGACCTAAAAATGATTATTTTCTCTTTATTCAAAAAACCGTTGAGCATATTATCATTGTGGCTATTTATGTTGATGACATCCTTGTGACTATTTCTGATATGGAAAAATTAAGAGAGTTAAAATCCAACCCAAACAGCATGTTTAGCAGGGCCTCTCACTATTTCCTAGGTTTAGAAGCTGCTTACAATCTCGATGCGATTGTATTGACTCAAAGAAAATTCACATAGGACCTATTGAGTTGTTTTCCACCTCCAGGTAGCAGAATAAATAACATCCCTTACCCATGAACTCAAAACCAGTTGATGATGGGTCACCCTACCTTGAAGAGCCCTTATATATAAAGTCTTGAGAAGGAAACTGAATTCTCTAACCAATACAAGGCCTGATATCCTTTTTGCAGTATAAACTCTAAGTCAATTCATGCAAAAACCAACAGAACATCATCTAAAGAGGCCTTTATACTTGAAGAACTTTGTTAAAGGAAGAATTGGTGAAGGCATATTACTTAAAGCATTTACTCAGTTATGTCTTCGAGCTTTCAGTGATTCTAATTGGGGAGCATGTCCCGTGTCAAGGAAATCAATCCTATGATATATATAATGCTCTTAGGAGACTCTCCAATATGTTAGGAATCAAAGAAGCAAGGAGTTGTGTCCAAGTCATCTTTAAAAGGTGAATACAGATCAATGGCTCAGGCAGCTTCTGATACAACCTGGCTAGTTAGACTCTGTTCTGATTTCAGAATAAATGAATTAAAACCCATGTCTTTTCTTTGTGAAAGTGAATCAGCTTTACACATAGCATAAAATCCTGTTTTTCATGAAAGAACGAAGCATATCGAGATAGATTAGCACTTTGCAAGGGACAAAGTGCTTGAAGGGTTGATAAGCTTGGCTTACACACCATCAAAGGAGAAGATAGCTGATACCCTAACCAAGATTCTACCTAATCAGCAACATCAGTTCTTGCTTGAAAAGTTGGGAGTTGTACTAGGTACAAGGACATGAAGATATGGAAGCAATTCGAAGGTCCCAGTACCAAATCAACATTAAATTTTGCCCCTCTTGGATCTCAGACAGATGAATGTCCAAGCTGTAAGAGGTTCATCACAATGTCTCACCCCTGTATAGCTTGACGGGGGTGTAGAGATATGTATATTCGAGTTTAGGTTGAGTTAGATTGGTATATGTTTAAGCTATGTATGGTCGAATGGGTTGTTTTACTTGTTATTGCCCATTTGAACTTGATGTTTTTTTGTATTAGGTTAGAATGGTATGATGGTCAAGTTGTAGTATTAGAAAGTTATCAGGGGTATTTTAGTTTTTAGCCTATGTTAGTATAAATACTCTTTCTTAAGTGTTTTGACATTTTAACATTTTAATACATGATTTTTTTTTGTGGTCTTCCCCAAATCGATTTCCCTCAATCTCCTCTCTTCTTGATTTCGATTCACAGATGAAGTGAGGGTTTGATTGAGTCGAATGTGAATCAATGATATTGATCACAGGTTAACAACAACATATATTTCGACGATTTTTTTTTATTTACCTTAATGACACAACTTTTGCAAAATAGATGTGAGATAATCCACTAGATCAAATTTTGAGTGGAGAGTACAACGAATGACTAACAAAAAAAATATCTATAACCATAAATGCAAATCTTTAATTACATTAACTCAAGAGAGGTACTAAAATAAAAATGAAAAAAAGATCTATTATTTCTAATAATAATAGTTATCTAATCTCCTCTTAAAAGATATGAAGGCACAAAATAACAAATCTTCATGTTGCCTTAATATGGACAAATATCTCTCTTGACGAACCGATGACAACCGAGGGTCTATCACCAAATAACAGAGGCAAGAATGAACACTCCTAAGCCTACGGGGGTTAACCCGATGTAGAAAAGAAGAAGTGAAACATTTTTAACTCCCCAAAACAACTCATGCAACGATGTTATTAATCAAATCCAAACAATGTTTTAAGCTGACTAATGGGATTGGCTTGATGAGCACATTTGTAGGAGTGTTCGTTGTAAGCACCTTCATCACTATCAGTGTGCCTTTAGCTACTTCATCACGCACGAGTGAAATCTGACATTAATATGCTTTATCCTTTCGTGATATATAGAATTCTTGACCAACTGAATTGCACTCTGACTCTCCCAAAGAATAACTAAGGATCCCTTCTGTTTGACTCATAGTTCACCGAATTATCTCTTCAACCAAAGTGCTTGTTTCGCCACTTCTGTCACTGCCATATATTTAGCTTCAGTGGTGACGAGCGTAAATGTATCTTGCAACGTCGCCCTTCAACTAATAGCAGAACCACCAAACTTCTACATATAACCTATCAACGACCTTATCTTGTCGACATCACCTGCATAGTCAAAATCAATAAATCCAACCACAAAATTCCTACTACTCGAACTCCCATCATAAACCAAACCAACATTAGAACTATCCTTCAGGTACTACAATATCCATTTCATCATTTGCCAATGAGTCTTATCAGGTGGGCCGTGTACCTGCTCACAACACTAACAGGTTGAGGAATATCGGGATAAGTATAAACCATGACATATATAAGACTTCCAACCTCACTAGCATATGGAATTTGGGACATCTCAATTTCCTCAACTTTGGATTTAGTCGAAAGAAAAGCTTAAATCCTAAAATGAGAAGCCAAAAGAGTACTTAAAGGTTTGGCATTTGTCATGCCAAAACGATCCAATACCTTCTCAATATACCTCTTCTACGAAAGGTACAACTTTCTTGCTTTTCTATCTTGACGGATTTCCATCCCCAAAATTTTCTTTGCAGTTCCAAGATCTGTCATCTCAAATTCCTTGCTTAGTTGTTGTTTCAATATTTGTATATCTAACATGTCCCTGGCTACAATCAATGTACTTTTTATTAAAGAACCATTTTTTAATTTTTTGAAGTACATACAGCTGTTATAAGCACAACGCGTGTACTTTTGTCACAATATAAAAGTATCAAATCTGTTATACCACTGTCTCGGAGATTGCTTGAGGCTGTAAAGAGAACGTTTCAACCTGCAAACACAGTCTTCTTTCTCTATATTCACAAAACCTTCAGGTTGAGACATATAAATTGCTTCCTCGAGCTAAACATGCAAAAAAGCTGTTTTGACGGCAAGTAGCTTGAGCTCTAAATTGTTTAGAGCTACCAAAGTAAGTAATACTTAAATTGAGCTATGCTTTACCACTGGTGAAAATACTTCATTGTAATCAATTCCCTCTTTCAGAGTGAAGCCCTTCATAACCAAACGAGCATTTTACCTCTCATTTTCAACACCAAGAATGCCCTCTTCTTCTTCTTTTCTTTTCTTTCTTTTTTTTTTTTTTTTTTTTTTTGTTTTTTTGAAGACTCATTTGCATCAAACTGCTTTCTCATCCTCAGACAATTTCACAATGTCCCATGTTTGGTTCTTTTAAAGCGACTTCATCTCTTCACTCATCGTAACCAGCCATTTCTCTGAATTTGAGCTACTGACCGCCTCTGCATGAGTGGAAGGTTCCTCAATAACAAGCTCTTCAGTAGCAGCACGAGCATGCATTTATATCAACCTAACCATATCTGCCTGGAGGATTTATTTGACGTCCGTCTGGTAAACTCATAGTTTGACTAACTTCTTCCGCATCGTTTTGTATCAGTTCAGAGGCTTGAAACTCATCATACTTTTCAGGTAACTTAACTCTGTCAAATGAAGCTTTTAGTCGAGGCTCCACCTTCTTCATAACACTCTCATCATGTAGACCTGTATACTCAACCAAAACCTTACTCTGATCAAGCATAGCATTTTCATCAAAAGTGACATCTCGACTAACAACAATTTTTATAAATCAGACTCGGTACACCATATTCTATATCTCTTTGCCCCATAGACATAGCCAATAAAAATGCCTTTCTTGGCATGTGGTTCCATGTTTCCATCATTACATGAAAATAAGTGGGACAACAAAACAATTTCAAAGTAGAGTTATCAGGAGGTTTATCATACAATCTCATTTGGAGTCTTACACTCCATCGCGATTGATAAAGAGCGATCTATAAAATAGCAAGTCGTGTTGATAATTGTTAGGAATGTGCAATCCTTTCAGATATATAGAAATTAATGAACAAAATTTTAGAGTAAGACATGTTTATGGTTAGTTGCTTAGATTGAGAACGAAGTTAGTTAGTTGCAATCTAGAGGAAGTGACACGTCCGTCATAAGATGCGCAAATTATATCTTAACTATACAACATTAACATTAATAGGATATTAATAACTATAGTAGTGACAAGCAGGGTCGAACCCAATAATGAACGGGGATTAAAAATTAAATATTGTGATCTTGTATAAAATAAATTATATAAATTTTGGGTGTTTTGGATTTTGATAAAGTGTTAAAGTGAGATAAGAAAATAAAATTGAAAAAGATAAAATGTTCAAGGTTTTTATGTAAGAGATATTAAATTGATATAATTCCGAATCATGTGGATTATGATTAAATCATAACTTATATTTTTCTCTCTAATTCAATATTCCACAATGTAGGTTGCAGCTAACTAAGGTAACATTATAAACCAAAGTTGTAGCCAAATGAGAATGAGCTACACTAATATTAATTAATCTAGGCAAAATGAGAATATACCTTTCTTAATTAATATTGATCATTAATAATAATTCAACCCACTTTATTTAGAAAGTAAATGAGAATGACTTATAAATAATTATTATGACATGGATAACTTTAATTATGCAAATGAGAATGACATAACTATAGCTTTGCTACTACGTTTTATCAAATGAGAATGATAATTGCAATAATAAAAGTTATATAACCTAGAGTAGCTAATTCCAAGCTATACGATTTTTATCAATTAATTAAGATCAATCCATGCATAAAATTCATGTAATATAACGTTGGAGATATTAAGATCTGTGTTCTATCAATCTCAATAATTCAATCCTCCATAACCATCTAAATAAATATCAAAATTAAGCACATACCAATCTCAATCAATATACGTTAGCATTGAAAACTGAAATTCGATCCATAGCAATGAATAATTCATAGAAAATCAACATGAACGTCAACAACGAATTCGAATAGCTAATTATAAACAAAATTTGATAAAATCCCCCTGATTACAAACTATTTGAGATTATAGTTGAGTTGGGACATTGATGATGCGCGGCGGTCGTCACCTTTGTGTAGATGACGGATTGATATTGATGATCTTCTTTCTGAATGTGTAGGATCTCGTTCCCAGATTGAGACGGTTATCTCTCTCTTATCTCTGCTCAGGAACTTGACGGCGTTCTTTGAAAAAAAAAAACCTCTCTGTGAAAAAACCCCGTCCCTTCTCTTCTCTCCAGAAGTTGTATTTATAGAGAGAAAATAAAACTTGAAATAAACCAATCAAAGACAAGATAAGAAAAATGTTTGATCCTTTACGTATAATACGACACGACCGGTGCCATAAACCTTCAAATGACACGGCCCATGTCTGTCATAAAAGTTTCCAGATTGTGAAGGAACACGGCCCGTGCCATCTCAATTGTCATCAACACG
The DNA here is from genome assembly GCA_035668315.1 of Drosera spatulata. Lineage (NCBI taxonomy): Eukaryota > Viridiplantae > Streptophyta > Magnoliopsida > Caryophyllales > Droseraceae > Drosera > Drosera spatulata. Next base: position 14,257 of record JAOVYX010011391.1, read on the forward strand.
GGCCATGTCACTTTGGACAGTGACTCCGGTCCTTCAAACTGTACGGGGTGTGTTGTTTGATGCTCAACTATATGGCCCGTGTTGCTTAATAAATTTATAATCCCTTTGTCATCTAAATCAAACTTCATCATATCTTTTTTTCGAACGTCTTTACACACATTCCGTGACTCTTAACACTTCTTCCAAATGACGTCTACATAAAAACGCGTCTTTCATCATCAATCTACAAGAAAAACACAAAAATACGACAGTATCCGACTCTAAGATAAAAACTAAACTATAATAAATAAAAATGACTCAAAACACAAACAAAATACAACTTATTAATGCTTAAAAATATGTGTGTTTTCGTACACATCAGGAAGCATGCAGCAGAGCAGCAGATCACAGTTGGAGGGTCGATGTGGATCACCTGGATACATACTATTTTAAAGAGTTCTAGATAAGTAATTGGGATAAACATGGACAGTAAAAGACCACAAATGCTTCAGGATCTAGGATTGAAATCTCTGGATCAAGGTCAAGTCAAAAATGCAGCAGAGGTTGAAGCAAAGCAGAATGGATACAGCAAAGCTGATGGATGATTAGATAAGGATCTGAGAAACGGTCATATCGAAGATTTGAGATTTGAAACTCGATACGATGTTGAAAACTCTTGTAAGAAGAACCGTCAACATCAATAAGGATTCGCACAAGGGACAAAGAGACAGTTGTCAATGTCGGAACAGTACAGTCACGGATTCTAATTCCCTGAGCCCTATAAAAGGGACTTGATCAAGCTTTGAAAAGGTTGACGATGATTGTGAGATTCATTAACAAGCAAAAACTCTCTCAAAGTGATTGGCAATCGTTTTCAATGCTGTGATTGAAGATCAAAGAAAGAAAGTTCACTAGTCTGCATCAAGAACAACATCTGCACCAGAGTCTTTTGAAGAAAATCTGTGCAACGATCTAGGTTCTTACCTTAGCAAATAGTCTACTTGTAAAGGGTTTCTTTGTAAGCCACAAATAAACAAATAGTGAACTCCCTCTTGACTTGGCTACATTAGTTACCAAGGGAAAACTGGACTAAGCCTTTGTTTGTCATTTGACAATGAATGTTTGAATCAGTATAAATTGTTGTGTCCTTTACTGCACTTCGTTTTATATCTTAGAATAGCTATAATTCAACCTTGAACACAAAAGTGACAAGTTCGAAAAACTTAAGTCTCGACTGCAGATTGTTTTCGTAGTCTACAGAAAACAAAGTGTATACTACTCAAGACCAGACTGCACTAAACTGTAAAGAAATTATTAAATAGCCTATTCAGTCCCCCTTTCCCTTCTAGGCTATTTATTGTAAATTTTGAGATTTACAACAGTTTCTTCCCAAAAGTCATTTCCCAGTCTAGCATTAGACCGCATACATCTAGCTTTCTCTAATAGCATGCAATTCATATGCTCTGTCACCCCATTCTATTGGGGTGTGTGTCTAATTGTCCAATGTCAAACTATCTTAAAGTCTGCAAAAAATCTGTTGAATTTATCCCCACAAAGCTCGAGACCGTTATCTGCACAAAGGTACTTGATCTTCTTTCTTGTCTAATTTTCGCATAGCAGTTTTCATTTCTTAAACATCTCCAAAACATCACTTTTACGCTTCAAGAAATAGACACAAATCTTCCTCAAAAACTCATCAATGAAAGTCAAAAAATACGCACACCTCCCTTCGAAATAACATGTGAAGGTCCCTACAAATCAGAATGGATGTAATCAACAATACCTTTCGCCGAATATATCCCGTTACTAAAACTGACTCTCTACTGCTTACCATAAACACAATACTCATAAAGTCCAATGAACATGGCTGTTTGCCACAAAGTTACCCACGCTTGTTCAGAATAGTCATCCCTTTCTCACTTATATGGCTCAACCGCATATTCCATAATTTTGACCTATTAATGTCTGAAAGAGATGTAATATTAAGTAAGCCCACTATGGTATTGCCCTGCAAAACATAAAGATTCTTTCATAAATTCACTTTTCTGATGATCAAGGAGTCTTTTGTCACCTCTCCACTAGTAAATCTGCAATCAATAGAGTCCAAGATACTCAAAGAAATAAGGTTCTTCTTTAAATCAGAAATATGACGCATATTTGTTAGTGTTCTTACAACCTGATCATGACATTTAATTCTGAATTAGCCAATGTCGAACACCTTGCAAACTACATCGTTCCCCATCAAGACAGAACCGTTATTAAATGGCTTGTAGGTACAAAATCAGTCCCTATTTAGGGTCATGTGGTAGAAACAACCAAAATCTAGAATCCACTTATCACTATCGTGATAAGTGTCACTATCAGATGAATCATTTTCCTTTACTAAAGTGGCCGAATCAGCAGTAGATTTCTCCGTCTTACTTTTTCCTTTGCCCTTAGCTTTGAGCATAGGACAATCTAACTTATATTGTCCTATCTCATGACAATAATAGCACTCCATCTTACTCAAATTTCTGTCCTGTCGTGACTTCGAATGAGTCCTTGATTTACCTCTAATTTTACCTTTTATCCTTTGATCACATCTATCCCTGACAATCAAACCATGAGTTTTATCACCACTAGCAATTGAATTAAGCTTCGATCTCATCTCTTGTGCATTCAATGCAGCTTTCATATCTCCACAGATATGGGCTCACGTCCATACAACATCGAGTTCACAAAATTATCGTAGGAAGCCGGGAAGGAACACAACAATTTTAGGGCTTGATCTTCATCATTAATTTTCTGCTCAAGATTATTCAGGTCCATAATAATCTTGTTAAACTCATTCAAATGTTCATGTAACGGCATATCTTCTTGCATCTTACACATGTAAAAGCATTGTTTCAAGAAAAGTCTCGTTGTAACAGACTTTTTCATATAAAGAATTAAACAATTTGATATCAATTGTTGAGAAATAAATCTGAAATAGGAATAAATCAAAAAACAAACGAATAACGATTATGAAAGTACGACCATCAAATTTATTTGGAAAACCCCAAAATTGGGATAAAAAAGCACTGAGAGAGAAATTCACTAGATCAAATTTGGAGAGGAAAATGACGAACAAAACGAACGTCTCTAACCCTAGATACAAATCCGTATTTATGTTAACTCAAGACAGATAATAAAATAAATATGAGAAAAAGATCTCTAATTTTAAATAATAATCGATATCTAATCTCCTTTTAAAAGATATGAAGCCGCAAAACTTTTTTTTTTTCAATGAAACGTTAGATTTCATTAACTTGCGGGAAAGAAAACTTTACAGCAGCATCTTTCCCAATCATCCCCTTTACATCACATAGCAAATTCATGAGAATTAACCACACATCAAATAGCAACTAAAACATACAGCATAATAATCAATCAACAGTACACAGCTCAGCATTGACATTGCATCATCACCTTCAGCAGCTCTCCTCCTCAATTGCATACATCCTCTTTGCAACCAGCTACGGAATCAAAAATTCCTTGTTAAACACTCTTCGATTTCTTTCTGTTTCCACTCATACATCATACACTTGTCTAATCTCTTCCCTCACGCTAAATCAGTTTTGCCAGTTGAAACCTTTTTAAGCCAAACAAACCATTGGTTCCAGGTATTATATTGTGTTCATGTCGACTTCAATTCCTTCCATACAATCATCCCAACTTCCATATAACATTTTATTGTTGATAAAGGATTTAAATACATAACTTAAATCATCTCTAGTATTTCACAACAATTTATGAAAAATGAGGTTTGATAGTACAATGAATCATTCGTAATTCGAATCAAGGTTTTTATAGTTAGAATCGAAATCAAAATCGACAAAATCTCAAACTAATTCGAATCGTCGAATCGGATGATTCGAATCGAATCGTCGAATCGGATGATTCGAATCGATTCGATTCAAACCTATTTTTATCAATTTTTAAAAAAAAGATAAGATAAATATCAACATAAAAAGACAAACATTAGACAAAATAAGTACATAACATAAACTAAAATGATAGAAGTCTTTGATTTGATAATTTCACTTCTTTAGGCACTTCAAACTTCAAAATGCAATCACATATAAATATTGAGCATCATCAATTAGATACACTTATTAATGATTTATAAATAGGAAAAAAAAAGAGCAACGATTATCATCAAAATATCCTCCATAATATCTAATATTCTCACTATGACCCTTATAATTAAATTAAATACACTTATTAATATTTTTTAAAAAAACTATGCATGATCATCGGAAACGGTCCGAATCGACTAATTCATCCCTAAATCGTTCAAATCAAGACCGATTCATGTCGATTCGGATCGATCCAGTATATGTTCCACAAAATCAATGTGAATCCGAATCAATGAGGATAAGAATCGATCCGATTAATTGATTAATTGACCGAATTGACCGATTATTTCAACCATGATTTGAATAATTGACGTGAATGAATGTTGCAACTTTCGTGACACGATAAAAATAATACTCTGTCACCAAAAGTCTCTCTTATGTCATGACCCAAAAATAACAAGTATTTGTATTTTGGTTTATTATATTTTTGAAAAGCACGTAGATGGAATTGATGTATCCGTGATGTGGCAATCAGCAAAGGACTTGATGCAAATATAGTTAATGGAGTCGTCATTTGAATGCTTTTACAACCGCCTTTTTATTGGATGTCTAGGACTGAACTTTTACTCGCATGATTTTACAACCGTTATAACTGATTAATATGTGAACTTCCCTTCAGTCATGTTTATAGTTTCTGATTTCAACACCGTTCTTGCTATTATGGTAATTAAAAGGCCAAGACACCCCAAATATCTAGCATCATTCAGTCAAAGAAAAACACAAGAAAGATCAACCTAATAGCCAAGCCATCACCTTGATGTGTGCTTCACATTGATTTCTAAAATTAACAAGTTCGGAGGTGACCAAGAATGGAAGCATGCAGACACTTTACAGAAGACAAGAAAACGTTCAAGTCGACTGTTAAAACACAACTACCCATGATGTGTTGCCGTATTAATACCACGAATAGCGACAATATCAAAACACACACAAAGACATAATCACACCATCATCGAGAATGCATCAAGTGCACCTAGCGCATACACCATATCCCGCACCAATACATAGAAAAGCAATCTTTAAAATGTAAAGAAAACTCCCTACCTCATACCGAGGGGACCGTGTGCTACCGTCAATACACAATCTATTTCCCTCAGCCAGATCGATAAATACATTCAAATTTCAATTATTCGAGGTCTTGTATCCTTTTTTCCAAATCAAAGCCCAACAACTTTATCTCAAAACCTAAATGTTAACGAAGTGAATGAAAGAGTTAGTAATGCAAACTAGAGATAACACCCTCACTATTATTCTGACATTGAAGAGCAATAAGAAGTAACCATCATCCCAACTGAAGCCACAGTTCCCCAAACGAGTATAAGAGATACAATTCATCTCTGAGGAGGATCCACCGTCCGCACACTCGTGCTTCCCATTCCTTGAATTCTATCTTTCGTGATTTCAACAAAATGACTGAGCATTTCATGAAACTGCTGTAGTCCTGACAGAGGCAGAATAATGGATGAACGGTCGGAACCTGCCACCTGCGATTCAATCATAAATATAAGAATACTTCCAAGCACTGTGATGTATGAAAATTCTTCTTTAGGATATCAGAGAGGGATTCATCAACATAATTATAGGAGCAACTTCATAAAAGGGCGAAACAAAATCGTTTTTCTTTCTGGTAAATAAACGGTTTGTAACCACACCTCAGATATCTTCAAGTAATGTCCTCTGTCATTGCTACCAAGATCAAAGAAAAACCTCTTTTGGTCAGCTCTGATAACTTTTGAAACTCCAAAGTTTCCGTTGATCTCATCCCGTGAAGGCAACTCAGGTGACCTATCTGCATTCAACTCCGACGGAAGAACTGACTGACTGCTGTGGCCAGATATGAACCCAGCGCCAACATCATCTGAAAGCCCGACAAGTCGCACAGAAACTTCTGAATTCTGCCGTTCGAGTGAGGCAAACCAAAATTTGTCAGGAAAGCTCAAGATGAACAGACAACAAACCTAAGCATACAACAGATTACACGATAGAAGAGATATGGAAAACCAAAATACCTGATTAGGGACAATGAAAAGCCTTGATGCTTCATGAATCTCTGCCAATATGCTACGAAATGCTGCCCATCCTTCATCCCTGGTATTTCCTGCAGGAACAATAATGGTGCTCCGATTTCTGTTCATGGAAGCTTCAGAAACCTACACAATCAAGGCAAATATAAAATAAAATCGGCAATACATTCAAAGATTACATATTCATGCAGATAACTTTCAATGACAATCAACTATCTTCGAAAACCATAATGATTTTACATTTGTGTGGATGTTTCTTTCGCGGCCAGGAGGGGTGTTCGACTAAATCAAGAAATTAGATGCAGTGGTGCACTTCAATATTCTTTATATTAATATAACATTAAAAATTATAGCTTAGTGATCTTCTTTCCTTTTTATGTCTTTTTCAACAGAACTATGGCTACCTGTGTTACAGATGTTCAGAAAGAGAGCAAGTTCATTTCAAGTACAAGGTTCAGCCTCCATTTTACAAGTTCAATAATGCCGCAATCTGCTCATGACAATAAGGACGAAGGAAAAAATACACGAAGAACTCAACAATAAGTCCATTTTGTCAATGTTGTTTAGAATAGAATATCAAAAGCACATACTGGCATCAATGAAAATGAAAATGGCCAATATTTGAAGTAGCTATCGGATATAGATTAACTTCAACTTTAACAACGATATCCAAGTTCTTATAATATCAACATCAATGTATGGCTGTCGCTTGTCGGACTTAGTTATGATGCCTAGAGGCCTGTCAAAGGATACAGCTTACATCGTAAACTCAAGTAAAGCACCAAGGCAGCCTAAATAATGAATCAAAGACAAAAAAACTTATGGAGACCAATATAGTGATGAAGAGAGGATGAGCAATTTCTCTGTATAATACAATATATAGATGCCGACTTCAGACCTTGAACAAGGATACTACAACCAATATATGGAAATGCTTCTCTTTTTGTGCTGGGCTAATTGCGAGAGAGGAGTCATATCTTAAAATAATTGAAGAAAACGAATAACAGAATTCAGCTGTCACCATTCAAACAAAACGGATGACATCTAGCAATTAGATCTTTTTTTAGAGAAGAAGGAAACTCTGCAAGACAGACTCTATACTTGCTATGTGGCCCAAAAATTAAAAGAAGCGTTTACTGCAAGGAACTAACTTCATCTACAAAATTTATACTAGTTAAATGCAATAAATGCCGAGTAAACCTGAGATTCCAACACTTCCGCTGAAACCGAAACATCAATAGATTAATAGATAACAGATTAATCATCATTAGTGTCTCTTGCCAAGCAGGAGTGACAAGACATAACAAAAGTAATGATATCAAGAGTAGTTTGTCGACATTGCTGGCCGTTGCTGCCATTGCTTTCTGTGTGTTAGTGTTCTCGTTTAGTCTGTGTTTAGTCTGTGTTCTTGTTTGTCGTCAGAGTCGCCGTCACTCTCGCAGTGGAGTAAGCAAGAATCTAAGATTAAACAAAAACAAATCTTCTTCAAGTCGATGCGATAGCGCCGTGAACAAGTTCAAACATAATCCACAACATCTAGGACGCACACAAAAAATCGCATCATTCAAACAACACCACAAGGAAGAAAAACACAATTACCTTCAGAAACCGTCCCCTTCGATTCTCACCAACATCGAAATAAAACACCTGAGAAATCAAACAACAACCTCACCAATCACTCCACCAAACCAAACGACAACAAACAAACCAACACAACCAACCAACCTTGGTATCGAGCCTCAGCTCCTTACTATCAATCTCCTGCTCATCAGAATCAACATAATAGTTAAACAGATCCAGAAACCACGATATCCCGTTCGACGGAACAATAATAGTCGATCTCGTCGATGACGTCTTCTCCGACACCTTCAGGTACCGTCCCCTCGGATTCTCCTTCAGGTCGAAGTAGAACAGCTTGTGTTCTACTTGTAGCGTCTTGCTCAGTAGCTCCACGTCGCTCCCTCCTCCTCCTCCGCCGACGCCGACTCCGACGCCGCCTTGATTCCCCTCCATAGTCGAGGACTTGGCTGGTTTCGAATCTGAAGAAATACTGGAGAGACTGCGTGATGGTGTTGTGGCGGTTGAGGCGGTGGTGGTGAAGGAGGAGGCGGGTGGGCGGCGGCGAGGGGATTGGGGGAGAATCTGTCTAGGGTTTTGGGGAGCAGCGGATCCCACGTGCTCTAGATCTGGAATTATGATTAGGGATGCGAGATTTTTCACAGAAATAGACTCGATATCGAAAACTACGCTAGATTTATATTAAAATTACACAAAAATAAATAAATAAAATTTTATTTATATTTTAATATTTATTAAAATTTGTGAACTGTAAATAATAAATCTATGAAGTGTATATCATACGTATATTAACTGTAATATTGTATATATAAACTGTCAAAAACGAAATTGATATCAAAATATAAGAAAAAATTAAATTGGATATCAAAAAGTAATTATCCCGAAACATAATAACCTTTTGAAAATGATATATTTAAACCTAAATTTATATTTTTTTTATTTCATCCATTTTGAATGCTTTTAAAAAAACTCACTTAATTAACTATTTTTACGTCCCAGTTTATATGCAATCATTTGATGCGACACAAGATTAATATGTGATGATTTTTAATAGATTTTGATCAAAAAGAAATATTTTTTTATGATAATGACGTTTATTGTACCAATTAAGATAAAAAGTAATGATGTGCACTGTAAAAGATGGTGAGTGTTTTGATTTTTTTTTTTTTATATGTGAAACGTTTATCAAAATCAGAAAAAATTGTAAATAAAGTGGGACAGTTCAAATAAGAAAACTGTTGCATGTATATTGGGATAAAGGAAGTAATCATTAGGCCTAGTCATCTTAATTAGATGATAAAAGATTAGATGTTAATTAATCACTTTGAGCACTATAAATAGAGCTTATTTATCCGGTGTTATTAAACATTTATAAAGCAAGAAAAACCTCTCTTTCTATCTGTTTTTATTCTCTCTCTAAAATAGTTTAATTTCTTTATTAATTTCGACGTTTATGGTCCGATGAAACCAATACGGATATCTCGACAAATGAGTTCAACCTTTGTAAGCATTTATTGTATAACGCATTATCAGCACGAGAATCTGATCAGTTAAGATCAAAAGCCAAACGAAGATATGTAATTGTACCCACATGCTTGATTTTCTTTATTTATATAATAATAACAATGATCTAAATAAAACAATGTGTTTCCGCAAGTGGATGAAGTATCGCCTGCGCAAAATATATTTTATTTAAATTCATAGTTTTAACCCGTAGACATGATTTATCCCTTCGGTGTGATTCATCCGCAAAGTTTGACTTGGTTTACCCTTGTTGTGTAGTTCACCCTTGAATGTTGACGTGGTTGTATCCTTTTATGTGATTCATCTACAAGCGACGAGAAAGTTTATATTTTAATGTTGGTACACTTGCTGTAGGTGATAAGACTCATTTTTTGTATTTTTTATTATAATATCCCAAAATTTTGTTATATAATATATTATAAAATATAACGCTATTTAAACGTAAGAATAATAGAATGAATACGTACCGTTAAACATAACGTTATAACGACGTAGCGTAAATGCTTAACAAAAATACGTATTAAATATAACGTATGTGTAACGTTATAACGTTATAATACATGTATTTGAACTAGTAAAATACGATTCCGGAAACATTCGAAATTCACAATGAAACAAATGTCACTAAGTTAGAAATAATTTTGCATATTTGCGAGCATATTTTTTGATACAATAATAGAACAAAATATGGATAAAAATAGACTGATGACTATCAAACGAGGGAGCGAGTTTGAAATATTCAAACTCCCTCCTACCGAATTCCTTTTCCCTTTCCCTGTACACAACCACGTCATCGGATTCCCGCGCACGTCCAACCGCCTCGCCCAAAAATCCCGCGCCATCGCTTCACCAGATCACGCTCACACTCCATCACGTCACCAAATCTCCTCCCCACTTCCTCTTCATCCTCCTGCAGGTCATCACTCTTTTTCTGCCACATCTTTGTTTCCTCCTCTGCATCACCCTGCCACCAGCACCTCGGTCACCACTGCCATTATCCTCGCACCATCATCATCATCATCATCTTCACATTCAATAGCACAGCAGCGACGAGGTAGGAGGTTTGACGTGTCAGGTGACGACGGACAGCACTAGCAGTGATAGCAGGAAGCAGTGGATAAGGAACACGTCGAGGAAAACGAACATTTGAGATAATCGATCCGACACTACGTCTTATCTTCGTTCATGAATCCGATGTTGTTTCTGCACCTCTGGGATCTTATCTGTACTGAATGGAATCATATAAGGCGTGTTATATGCTGTAGAATCAATGTATGGAGGATCGTTCATAGGTGTGATGAAATGCCAGTGTCTCTGGCAAACCAGCACCGTCGCTCCAGCGACCCAGGAAAACTTTCTGATTTCTAGAAATTAATCTGTCGTGCCCGCGACGGTACCATGATCGCGCTCGCGACCCCAGTTTCGGCCTGATTTAAATCTAAATGCTATTTTTAAAGTCTAATCGCATTTGATCGATGTACAAATCTTTATGTTTAAATAGGCATATTAAATATATATAAACTACGCGACACTTTAAGCCATGCCGTGTCGCTGCCGTGATTCCCCGAGTGACAGCACATAATGTACGTAAATATATACCACCTATATACAGGTATAAATATACAAACTGATTTTAAAGTTACAATAACATCAGATGAAATCCGCATAAATACATGCCTAAGTAAGTATGGGAATGGATTGAGATTACGCCACTGGGTAATATGATCAAAAGAAATACGAACCAATAACGAATGAACATTTCAACAAAAGTGAACAATGTACATACATATCATGGTTTGTCAAGTCATCTGTTATAACCTCTTGAGAGTGTCTGGAGCTTGAGCTCGACTGCGTTATCATTTTCTCGTGCTGAACCTGTGTAAAGAAGGTCGAACGTAACGTTCCTTCTTGAATCTATCGAATGTCATGCGAATGTCATCAAGACTGGACTCTAGTCAATTTTCTTGAGTCATAGTCACGGGTGAACTGAACTACTTAGGAAGCGTTGGCAGCCCCCATTCTCTTAGCATGCATGCAACGACTTCAACGTCGGACGTGGTGCGGCCACTGGTTACTCTCTGTAGAGAGGCCTAAATCTATCCTAACAAGGGACAAATAGAGCCCGTTGGAAACGTAATTTATCCACTAAAGTATAAGACGACGTATAATCTTGGCACGTACGTATAAATCGACGGATTCTTGTAACTCGGTTGAAAAATGACATGTCTTGAAATCTATAACTGTTGAGATTCCTCGAGTCATTGGCCCATAATAAATAACAACGAACGCAAGCGATATGAATTCATACACAACGCGCATACATAATATGACGCACATATTTTCTATTAAGTATAAAAATGTTTTACTGGTACTCATTGATTCGTCATAGTCGGGGAAGTACCATGCAAACGTGAGACATATATTTTAGGTTATTGAGTTTCATACTCACGGGTTATATATTCCGTTCGTAGGTGAGTTATCAGACGACCACTGAGGTCGTTAGTCGCCTTATGTATTTTGGGAGATATTGTGATGGAACCTGTAGTCATTTTGGATGTGTAATAAATGTCATGTACCAATCATGTCGTCAAACTATGTAATTAAATAGCTCTTTTCCTTGACTGAACAGGTTGAACTGAAACATCATGGGTATTTTTCCTTGACTCTTGATACCTCTAGACCCATTTGGTTTGATTATCTTTGTCATGAAGCGGGTTCGTGACGGCATAACGCCATGTGCCTTAAGACACGGAGCTCGGGACGTTACACTCATGAAGGTGCAACAAACGACATAATGACCAACAATGATGAAAGAAAAAAAAATGAAAAATCTTAACCATTTATGTCGTTATTAATTGTCATTAGGAGTGTTTTATGTTGTATTAACGATTTACTTCTTTTTTTTAATTAAATCCTTACTTCAGGAATAATGATGAACAATAAAAGTTTTTTTAAAAATATATATGAGCCAAATCGAGTAAAACATTTTCTATCAGCTGTTCTAGAAATCGCTTAATTTTGTATCACTTTTATGGGTAAATTAAACAGCTTAAAAACAAATCGCGATATTATGAAAAGATAGTAATAATTGAAATCCTTTTTACTACCATCAAATCTATACTTGTATTGAAAGTAAATTTTGCATACGATTTCCTTTAAAAATAGATAAGCTTAATGTATTTTATCATTTTGATATATTCAGAGAACCATGACAAACCTCACAAAGTTGGAATTTACAACACTAGACCCATTAAGAGAAAACTATTTATCATGTATTCTTCATATATAATTACACTCACACGTGAAAGGTTTAAAACATACCATAATGGAGAACAACCAAGCAACTTCACAAGAAAATGTTAAAGTACTGATTCTCTTAAAGCATCATCTCCATTAGAGGTTAAAATATGAATATCTTATTGTAAAAAAATCCATATGAGTTATGAAATAATCTAAAAGGAAGATTTCACCATCAAACATTGGTATTTCATCTTGCTGTTAGAAATGAATGACACAATCTGAGATTGTAAGATTTTAAATTTGTGCAAGATCATAATTCTGTGTTGTTCAGTATTATCTCTCGTAGTATAATATATGGAGAACTTGTATCTGAGAAAAAAATTAGAGAAAACATATTCCACTTTTCCTCCCCAAAATATGGTTCTGATGCAGCAATATAGGATTCTGAAATTCACTTAGTACAGTGAATTGCTTTTATGCCTCCTAGTTGCTGAAAAAACCAAGACTTGCTCATGAAAAATTTCAGACTCGTCTATTTAGTTCCGTCTCTTTTGCCAGAAGCAATGACCACCAAAAGTGACAATTGACGCTGAAGCGAGATCGTGGAGGTGTTCATGATCGTGGAAGTTTCCATAATCAACGTTATAATCCTATTACAATTGTGAGCCATCAGAAGTAACAAAATGACAATAAGGCATAGAAGAGGGGAAAGCTTCATACAACAGACCCAAAAAAAATGCCAAAGGAGAGTGTTTTACACGTGGGGTGAAAGATCATTGGTCTCGATCTTGCAAAAACTGATAAATATTTTGTTGACCTTTATCAAAATTCCAATAAAGATAAAGGAAAAAGCCTAGAAACAAACTTCACAGAAGATCAAGCTCAAGCAATTCCACCATCTGAAAAAGTTTTATATTTAGTTGAATGTTCCACTGAAACCAACGACGAATATACTAAAGATGTTGAATATGAAACTTTTGAATGGTGGAAATGTATTTCTAGTTTTCCTTAAGTTTTACTATTGTATTCACTCTCGTTCTGTTTTTTCCGTTTCAAACAATGTAATAAACTTTGTATTAAAAAAGATTTTATTTACAAAATTGTCATGGAAGATATATGCATTGTTGACAGTATAACGACTCATACAATCCTTCAAAGTAAGAAATATTTTTCAAATTCAAAAATGAAAAAAGCAAATGTTAATACAATTTTGGATAATTTAAAGACCATTAATGGTTTTGGTAGTGTTAATTTTATATTATCAAATGATACGCAAATCCATGTCAACTGTCAAACATGCTTTACACTCCCAAAAATTCAAAAGAAATCTTTTGAATTTGAAAGATATTCTTATTATCGATTTTCATTTAGAAAGTATAATAAAGAAGATAAACAATATCTTTATATAACGTTTTTTACTTTTAGAAGCAAACAATCCTTGACAAAATTTTAACTTTTCCATCTGGGTGGTATTTTATCATAATCAAGGTTATTGAATCATATAGTGTCGTAGATTCAAAGTTAATTGATCCTAACTTAATATTATTATGACATGAGCGACTTGGTCATCCAAGTACTATAATGGTGCATCATATCATTGAAAATACCAATGAATATCCTTTTAAGAATCAAAAAGATGTTTTGAAATATAGTAGTTATCTTTATATTCCTTGTACACATGTTAAGTTAAATCATAAGACCCTCTCCATCAAAACTTTCTTCTGAGTCACCTTCGTTTCTTTAAATGATACAAGTAGATATTTGTGGTATAATTCATCCTTCATTTGATTCATTGAGATATTTTACGGTTTTGATAAATGCTTCTATAAGATGGTCTCATGTATGTCTTCATTCTACTCATAATTTTACATTTGTCAAGATTCTCACTCAAATTATTTATAAGTCCCAAAAAATTCATGATAAATGATTTCTTCAATGATTAATAAAACAACAGGTTATTGAACGTCGTATTTTATTTAACGGGGTTATAAAATTTGTTTGTTGATATCGTGACAAAAGAGTGTTAATTACAGATAAAATTTATCTTCCAATTAAACCCCAAAACATGAGGGGTTCACACTATTTTCTTCACCCATCCCCTTTATTTTCTTCTTTCCTCATCGCCTCACCATCACCATCGCACCTTCTCTTTTCACCCTCACCATCATATTTCCCTCTTGTTTTCCTCGCTACCACCACCTTGTACCATCGTCGACCACCAGCCATCATCACCAGTAGTTGTTGAAGACAACCTACAACTTATCAAAGCCGTACTCAAAGCTACAACGCCATTGTCGGCCTCGTTGTCATCAACTCAATAGCTCCTTGCTGTCGGGCTAGTGGGTCGTCGTCTTCGCCTTGCCATCATCGCTCTCGTCTTCATCTTCGCATGAACGGGTAAGAGAAGGTGAGCTTCTCCCTCAACTCCCTCTCATTTTTCCTCGCTCTCGATGAATTCGGGGAAAGTTTGGGCAAGCTAAGGTTCTTTGTCCTCGTTCCTTATCATGTGGATCTTTTCCTAGTTGCACGAAACCATAATTGCAAAGCCGAGTTAGTCGTCATTGTAGTCGCCTGTTGCCTTACTCTGTTGATATCAAGCTTCCATGGAAGCTACTTATTTTGTTGTGTTGGAACATGTAAGAGAGTACAGTTTACAAGTCGAATGCGTTTTATATGTATTACATATGTATATTTATGTGTATTAAGTGGGAGAAGTAGTATTAGGATAGTTATATTGGGTTTTGGCAAGATTTGTAATTGTTAAGAAAGCCAGGGGTAGATTTGTTATAGTGTTTTCTCTCTCTACGAGTTTTTCCCTTTTCTCTCTATATTGAAGACGATTGTGTGATTGAACAATGATCATGGATTCAATCTTCCATCTAAGATGAAGATCAACATGGTATTAGAGCGGCGACTGATCGGGTGAAATCTAGGGTTATTCGTTCCTCTTCGAATCAGTCGATCAATGGAAGATCCATCAAACAAATCGTCGAATGAAGGGGACAAATCAACGTGTGGCGCGATTTCAGAAATTCTAATAGATGGCTCGGATGAATTATATCTACATCATTCAGATCATCCGAATTGTTCTTTGGTTAGTAATTAAGCTCCTTGATGGTGACAATTATGCGCATTAGAGACCGACTGTTAAAGTGTCTTTGCTAGCCACGAACAAGGTAGGGTTTGTAAGAGGATACAATCAAGAAGTCCACCTTAGATTCTCCTTGATTGGGGCAAAGGAGAGATGGAACAACATGGTGTGATATCGTGGTTGTTGTATTCAGTGATGAATGACATTGCAGAAAGTGTTGTATATTGCAATACTGCCTCACAAATCTGGAATGAGTTTGAGTAGGGGTCCGAGCAAGCGAATGGAGTAAGGATCTTTCAAGTGCAAGGAGATCTTTTCTAGATAACTTTGGAAGTCTCAATATATTTGCTTACTTTACCAAAGTAAAATGTTTGTGGGATGAGTGTGCATCTCTGATTAAGATTACACCTATACTTGTGGAGCTAGTAAGGCTAAGTTCTGCAAAAGGGTTTAAAAAAAATCAAAGTTCACGGTTGCCTTTTGTATTGTGTCAGCGCACTTCTTTGCATCAACACCAGAGGTCACGGGTTTGTGAATATGGTTTCAGGATGGCATGAAAGTGACGTTTCAAGAAAGGACGACTTCAACAATGGCTAGAAATTTAGGGTTTTTTTATAAATACAGTGGCAATGCCCAAGTTCTGCACTGGGATGTTTGAATCTCCTTTGCTCTGAAAGGAAACACAAGTGCAATAAGACATCATGTGAACTGAGAAACAAGTTGATAACTGAAGATCTGAGCCAACTATTGAAAGTAGAGTTGAATAGCACTAGTGTTAGATAAATGATTTCAAGAGGCTGTTTTGAGTCATGTTGAGGAGAAGTAAAGATCTTATAATCCGTTTGTATTGTCATAACACGCTGTAAAGTGATAGTTTGATTATGAGTTTAAAACAGTCACACATAATGCTATCTTCTTGATTCATCACACTGATAATCAAAGGAAGACTAGAGTAAGGGACATGGCCGTATTTTAGCTATATATTGTAAGCAGTATAAAAAACCTTTGTGTTTTTACGTTACTGCTTTCATTACCTTTAACCCTACTACTAATCAACTTCGACCAACAATAAACTAAAAGGAACCAACGTTATTGCAGTAAGATAAAAAGCAAACTGTTTAACTAACTTTTGTTAGTCTGACAGTAAGGTTCAAACAGAGACTATTAACAACCCCCCCCCCCCCAAAGTCTCACTGCAAGTTACATTCTGACTTTCATCCAGCAAATGAAAGATCAATACACGATTATGACAAAGAAGGAAATAAAGGCATGATGGTTAGATAACAAGGAGGATGAAAAGGAGAATGGACAGGACAAGGAAAAGGATGAGTGGGGTGCTAGAGCTACATTGAGATCCATAAATCAAGAGCTAGACGAGAAGAATGCTCAAAATCAAAGAAGACTGAAGGTAACGTGAACTGTGTTGGATATTTTGTGAACTTTATTATTGTATTTTAAAAAATTATCACTTATTGTATGCGCTATCATTTTTTCAGGTGTCCCAGTGGATGGGGCTGTAGATGTAGATAAATCACAAATTTTTTGTGGAATGAGTTCCACAACATCAACCATTATGCAAACTTTGGAAAAAAGAACTGTCAATCAACGAAGGACAAAGAGATGTTCTTGTGAAACTATCACCCCTACTAAGCGGGACATGGGTAACAAATGTAAGAAAGATATAATCAGTAGAAATGCGATAGGGATCGAAAATTTTACACGGGAACTAACAAATTTTGTGCAAGAAAACTTCTTGACAATGAGGATCGAAACTTTTTGGATTGGTTTATTCATGAGCATGAAATGAGGTAACATATAATGGAACATGAAGAATTTATTATCACTTTTCTATTACTTTGATCTGAAAAGTTTCTTGTGTTATGATTTTGCAATACACATGTGTGGATCCACCCCGATGATTGCACATGATGGGAGGTATTAGAATTTAAAGAGATTTGTGGAAACTTTTACATGAAAAGCCTCTTGATGATCTTTTGACGAACTGCTACTTCAATCTCATTTGCGAGGATACGAAATCCGACTTTTGAAGGACGAGGATCATGGTATGTATAAACTATTACTTCAACATCGTTTGCACTGAAAGTTTGATTATATAAACTGCTTGTGAAATTTCGTGCACTAGATATTTCTTTGTGTAAACTATTGGATTGTCTCATATAAATTGCTGGATTGCCTAATATAAATTACAATGAAGTGCAAGAATATTGAATATGAATTGTGATACAAATAATCAAATATTTATTGAGTTAACCTAAGTGAAATCAACAGCCACCCTAAGTGAATATAATACATTGATACAAATAAGATACAAAATTGTTGACAATGGATCGCTAAATTCAGTATTCCACAACTTGAATAACCAAACATTTGCGATAAAATGGTTTCAAACAACTGGAATTACCGAGTAGGAAAGAAGATCATCTAATCCATGCAACAATAGTTTTTTGAATCATCTAATCACCAACCCTAACACACCAATAGTAACAAACGCAATCATGGACAACTTCAAGATACCAACAACAATCTTCAAAACCTTCACTTTCTCAGCAACATCATAGCATCCAAAATGACACATTTCAACACTCCCTATCATCAATTCCAGCAACAACAGCTAAGATCGAGCCCCTAGAGGGTTTCCACCAAGTAAGAAACCCACATTCGTCACATTTGAAGAATAGCTTTCCCTTCAAGTTTCAATTCAGACCAACAATTCGAATTAGAGGAATCTTATGGCAACGACAATATTAAGGGGTGTAAATGGTCAAGACAATATTGAGGGGTGTAGTGAGGATCTATGGTTCTTCGACATTGTTTGATTGGATTGATCTACTCATTGATGAGGATGAATGAAGGAGAAATTGATAACGGATGGTGAGGATGAATGAAGGAGAAATTAATAACAGTGGTGAGGATGAATGAGGGAGAAATTGAGAACGGACGATGTAATAGTGTTTGAAAGGGTTGAGATTGAATAAGGGCTGAAATTGAATTGGGATAAAATTAGGTTTAGATCATATTATAACTATATATGGTAAATAGAGGGGGAATTTTGTCCGAAATAGCAAAGGAAATCAGTAAAACCCTAGAATGGAAACAAATGGTCAATAATACGTTAACTTGGATTGAAAAGTTTTTTTTTTTTTCGACCGTTGAATTTAAAAAAGCGTTTTACAGGAACGATCAACAAATACCATCCCCTAGCAGTTGCAAGACAGCCAGTCTAGTTAACTAGTTACAGATATGGCTGCACGTTGCAAATTACATCAAACTTCAGATTTTACATCAAGGGAACATTTGAACTTAGCTTAGTTACATAACCCGGATACA
>JAOVYX010011402.1:0-33194 GCA_035668315.1 Drosera spatulata
TAGTCTATAGTTTAAACCACTAAGAAATTGCCTTTGCTTCTCAACATCTTGAGCATAGAATGGTGGTTGGTATCGCAACAGATTCGAGAATTTGGAAGCATACTCTAGCACAGTCATGGTTCCTTGTTTCAAGTTGAGGAACTCACTCACTTTTCAGCTTAGAGGGACTCAGGGTAAAACCTTGCCCTAATTACGGCCTTGAAGTCTACCCAATCAAAACCTTCCTCTCAAGTCCTTTCCTCAGCAGTGCTCCACCAAGCATCAGCTTCACCTTCAAGATAATACGACGCAAAGGTGATCCTTAAGTGGTCAGGGTATTGGGCTGCATCAAGTAACCTCTCGAAGCCTCTGAGCCAGTCTTCAAGGTTTGCCGAGTTTCCTTCACCGCTGAAGCGCTTCGGGCGATAGGCATTTAGACGACGGAGATACTTATCACCATCCGCTCCCTAATCTTCTTCGGCTTCCTTTTGAGCTCGCTTTGCTAACTCCCCTACTAATGCGTAGATCGCATTTACCAAAGGCGCATCCAGAGCAGGTGCCTTAACAATAGCAGCTGCTGCATTTTCTGGCACATTTGCTGGCCCTATAGATCCAGCATGAGAGCCTTGTTGTTCAACTACTTCCCCATCTTTGACGGGTTGAGCATTCTGGTTTTGGACCACATCCAATGCATTTTACGGTGTGTTTCCACGACTGAAATAATACATTTATCCATATCAGGTATATTTTTTTCCTTTTCAGGTTCAGGAATATCTATCATGTCGGGCTCAGGGATACATATCATGTCGGGCTCAGGAATATATATATCACGTCATAAGCTAGGTATTAATCAAGCAATCAATGGATGGCAGGAGAGTCCAGACATGTAGGAGAATATCCACAAGTTGGAGAATCATTTCCCCATGCTTCATCCTCTGATTCTGCACTTAACCAATGTATAGGCGACATCGGCCTCGATCGATCATATCCCGGAGGATGGTACTCTGGTTCAACTTTCTTCTTCGGTGGTGAGAGCGGTTCCGCTACAGGCACATCTTCATTATCAGCAATGATGATCGGGTTCCTGCGCGTCCCATCCACTGCCATGGTATTCACCACGACATCCTCGTTCACGATCTTTTGCTTCTTGGTAAAGGGCTGTTCCACCTCTGAAGTTCGCTTTCCAAGAGCCGATAGAGCAACGTTTTCTTCAAGAATTTTGTAAGCAATAAGTGAAGCTCACAGTCCACCCTCCCTGCTTGTAGTACGCTTGATTGGGTTGATTTCCAACTAACAAGTCAGGATATAACATCGTGTATTTTTGATAAAGCTCGTGCCTGGAAATTGCCTTAAGTAATAAGTCTGTTTCGCAAACGGGATGCATAGGTAACCAATCCTCATCAGCCCACTCGTCTATGACTCCTCTCAAATATCGAAAGTGCCTATGTAGGGGGCCTACTCCATCCCATTGGGGTAACCAATAATTGGGCTTCTTATGTAACCACTGGATCCTAGATCAAGAAATTCTGAGACCAATTGCATAAGATCATAACTTAAAATCCTCGAACTATAGATCAAACAATAGATCGTCCATTATATCCTCCCATGTAATGATCTTCCAAACACAAGTATCAAAAATCATCAAAGATGTAAATCAAATAAGATGCCTCAATCATTTTATTAAATAATCCAGAGTAACACACGAAAACACAAACGCTAACGAATAAAACATAAATTGAGCGTTACTTATACTAACTTATTACAACCCTAAGTTATGGTATTAGAACAATCATTTAAATTTATCTCCCAGTAAGCCACTCATCTTGTACATATTTTCTGTAATTCTCCTCATAATCAGGGTGTTCCCACTGTTGGTTTAGGTCATGGCTCCAAATCTCTTGACATATCTTCCTTCCATTAATTTTTCATTTTTCGTTCACGAAATATTCTTCCTTATTTGGTGCTCCATCCACGAGCAGGTTGTCATACTTAACTTGAAGCGCAGAGAATCTCCCATAACGTGGTAAGGTATGTAAAACGGTCGCTGTCTGATAGATCAGATGCCTTAATGGGTCATAAATCTTTTTCAGAGCCACTATAGTCCTTAACATTCTTTCTAGGTGTCGATATAAGTCATCCCAAGGAAGAAAACACGGAATCCTTTGCCATATAGGTTTTACTGGTATTATGCTAGACTTTCGCTTCCCTAACCTGCAAAATTTTGTTCTTATGTCAAGCACTAGAATCACTAAACCACAAGGTATAAGATGCCACGCAAGATTATGCCAAAGAACATAACACCCAAAACATCCACTCATACCTTAACATGTACATGATTGTGTTTTGCCCACACGTGGATAGCCTTAACTACCTAAGATTTTCCCATAATCCCTAACTTGAATTATTTTCACGTTATTATCCTATGTTCCTTTCTTTGTTAAATCCACGCTCTGATACCATTCTGTAACGCCCCAAGATTTTCTGTCCAATACCTGCTTGACACGTGGCGTTACCGCTGTTCCAAAGTTCATTCGAAGTAAGGCGACAAGATTACAAGGGGTTTAAGTATCAGAAACATAGGAACCATCAAGAAATGTCCAACTTACATTGTCCTTTATTACACGAATATCCAGAAATACAAAGAAAACGTTTCTGTAATCCAAATTTTATAAACATCGCTGTGAGACGATCCATCCCACGATCATTTATTATCTGAAACAAACACGTAACCATGAGCATGGAAACCCAGTAACACAGGATACATGTCCATTTCAGGGGTCCGACATGCTTATTATATCATGTGTTTTCCATGCACAAATAGGATGCAATGCAAACAACACTGAGCAGTCATATGCCAAACAGGAGAATAGAAATACTTGTATTCATGTACGTGCAGGATAACAGTAATAATAACCACAATTTAAGTTGATCAGGTCAAATCTTATTTCTCGCATTACATGTCATGTCGTGTTAATCTTCGTGACTTTTAGAAGCTGATGAAATGGGAGGAGTTACCACAGGGATTTAATATACATACCTAGTATGACCGTACTAGGAACTATTAAACAAGCGTTGTGGTCTCTACAATCGACCCAAGATGGTTAATTTTAACCAAACACGGCCAACACTCGTTGTCGTTGCGTGCACGCTAAAGGGAGATCCAGTCCCTTCCTAGCTAGTCATGTAACCGTAACTTTCCCAGTCATTATTAATTTCAAGAAATTACGTTATGATCAGGATTCAGGTTGCTCAGGAATATGACATGAAATTAAATTATTAATTCCATGTATAGCAGGCGACTATCATAGCGTTATAGATCATATTTGACTATACTCGGGATTTTTAGACAATTAAACCCCACATGATATCCAACTCAAGAAGTTTTATAACATTTCATAATTTATTTTCGTTACAATATAAAATCATTAACATACAGGAGTCACCCAAAAGGAACAAGACATGTATAAAAGTATTTATAGTAATCTAAAAATATTCTATATTTTGCGTCGTTATCATTATATCATGTGCATCATTTAATAATGATCAAACACGCATTTTATCACGTAAATTATTTAACAACACGCAAGAGAATATTAATTATCAGACAGACAAACAGTCATACAAACACCCAGATTTTATTTTAATTTAAGCTCGTAATCTAGGCGTTCACACAATTAATTCACACACGCGTATTTATTAAGTATAAGGTAACGATGTGTGTTACCTTGTCATTTTCAGAAAATTAGAAAATGCCTCAAAATAATCCTAGAGTTAATCCTGTTCCTGCGTAGCGTTCGTACCTACAATAAAATTAATAACATAAGTACACTTGCAACATATTTAAATATTAATATTATTATATTATGTACACATAAGTGTACACAGCTCCTAAAATGTGTTCACAGGGGATAAATCCTCTTTTTCTCTTTTCCATTGAACCAAAACAGGGAATCGAGCTCGGGATTTTCAGACGGCGGGGCAGAGGACGCCGACGACGGCCGGGAACCGGCTACTGGTGGTTGGAGCTGACTCCGGTGAGGCTTGGCGAGGCGGGGCGAGGCAAGGCACGGCTTGGGCAGGTGATGGCGGGCTTCAGGGTGATGGCAGGCGGCGGCGCGGCTACTCCCGGTCCTAGCGAGGGCGGCGACGGCTGCCTCCGGCCCTGGCAGCGACGGCGAAGGCTTGAGGCGGCAGCGAGGTACGAGGCGGCGGCTGGGCTGAGCAGGGAAGCACGAGGCGACGGCAGCTTCGACGAAGGCGGCGCGGCGCAGCGACGGTGAAGACGAAGGTGGCACCGGGGTGGCCGGATCTGGCCGTGAAATGATGACGAGACGAAGACGAGGCAAAAACCGAGACGAGACGAAACAAAACGCTTATCCTTTTCTCTGTCTCTGCTCTCGATCTTGAACGCTCAGGTTTGTTTTGAAACCCACGTGAATTGGAATAAATATAGACAGGTTGTTGAGATATCTACGGAGAAGATATCGGGCTGTTAAAAATTTAAATATCCCAAGTTTATCCCATCAATCTTTTATACTGATTTTAAACTCACAATATCTTGTAAAAATATTAACGACCCGATAACGCGAAATGATTGATTATCTTTTTAATCATCATGATTTTTCAGAGATATTACATTGAAAAAAGCTCATTCTGTGAGTACTTCTTGCAAGCGAGGAAAGCAGGCATGATTTTGACGAACCGGACTATAAAATGTGATGCGTCATTGTGTTGTGTTTTTGAAGGCGGTTTCTATCTGTAAATGTGGTGTATATATATATATATATACTTGTCCCGCTTCTTGCAACCTTTGTGTAGGTCATGGTCTGTAACCACAAAAGAGTTACCGTGTAAATGTGCTGCAAAATAGTGTGTGTGGTTGGTCTTACTAGTGCGAGTCTGCTACAATGTAATACTGCGCAGATGCTTGGGAGTTGTGAGTGCCTGGCAGGTTTGGTTCCAGCTTCGCAATGATGATTGTGCTTAATTTCTATGCTAAACCTTGATGAATTTATCGTATGCTCTCCATTGCGGTGAGGCAAATATGCTTTGCGTAATTGTCAATCACGTACGGGGAACTGGTGGTGGTGGAGAATCCACCATAAAAGATTTCGTTCGGTGTGAATACCCTTCGTTTGATTAAAATTGCATCTTCTTTTCTCTTGATTTTAACATTTTAACATTTTTAACATTTTTTAGTTGGATTTGTTTTTTCTAAACTATCAAGTTGATCTTATTTTTTTATTTTATGTGACATTGAATCTTGCTATCGTTTTTCCTTCATTGTTTTTCTTGTTCTTCCTCTCATATTGTCATACATAGAAGTGCAAATACATAATTATATATATATATGGCAAAAAAGGAGTCACAATCTTTCTCACCACTCTCTTTTAAATTGAGTATTTTTAAATTTTTAAAATTTAAGATTTTTTTAAAATAATTATCTTGTAGATTTATGAAGAAACTGTCTACTTGACTGCAATAACTGCATCTCCCACATCTCCTATAATTTATCCTCGTAAATATTTTCACATTTCTAATGCAAAAAAATACTAGTCATAATAGAATAATAGATCTCATTTTAAATCTTGTCATATCATAGCAACCCTTTAATTTTGTAATATACGATAATTAATTACTTCATAATACTCAATGTGATTCTGCAAATGATGGATAAAAACTATTCCGTCAGTTCCATTAAAAAGTCTAATATTTTGATTTAATTAGAAAATTTATATATGTGTTGAATCTTATGAAAATGATTTGTTTATCTTTTTAGTTGTATAAGAGTTGCGTAAGAAGATGGAAAGAGAAAAAAAAATAAAGAAGAAATAATGATAGATGAGTTGATATAATAAACTAAAAAATGATAGTATTTTAATAATTTGAAGGGAAAAGAATTTTCCAATAAATACATGTTCTAATTTTTAGTGAATATTTAACAAAAAAAATGTGTTTTTTATGAGATGGGAGTATATCACACGAGTTCAGCGTGAAATATGTCTTAAATAAATTAACGATATTTGAGAAGGTGAACTAGAGCCTTCGAAAGGAATCTGGGTTGTGGTAGGATCTCTTCTCTCTTTTTAATGCAAGAAAATTTTTCGCTCATAAAATATTCGGTATTTTCACATGTTCTTCTTCTTCTGCGACTTAGAAGAGACAAGACAACATAAAATACTGTATTTGCAAGCAGATTCTTGTATTCTCCCGACAAATGTATACCACCACATTCTTTAGATTATACAGAAAATCTGGTGGATCATTGATTTGAGCGATGATGAAGACAGCAGGCGTGAGTCAATAGTTTCAGCACTGATTAAAAGGAGACTAATATTGACAATTCATAGATAAATCAGTTAGATATTTGATTTTTCATCGCTTAGTCGATTTCTTTTTCTTGAAATGGAATTTCAAAATTTTTAAGAAGGATAATTTATTGGAAGTTCTCCCCACCTACGCAGAGAATATTCAGATTCCATTATTTTATGCTAAGGTAAAGATACCATATGCCCCATTTTCAAAAGTTAAACGCGTTTCTTCCCCAATTTATAAACAAAATGAGAGGAAATCTATTTGTCATCCACTCAGGTGGGCATCAACCGATACTGAAAAACACACAGGTAGGGCTAAGAATCCCACCCACTTGATCTTTCTTTTGGGTTTCACAACTCACAAGGGTCCCACCCTCTTCATTCCTCTCTATCAATCATTCAAATTTTTGCACTCTTGACTTTATTCTGATACTTTTCTGTTTCTTGTTTGTTTATTCCTTTTTGTTATAGATTGGGCAATGTGCTGGTGCTTTGTTACCCTACAAAAATGTGTTCCTTGTTTCTTTGTTTCACTTAAGCAGCTAGCAGAAGTACGACATTGGAGTGCAACTTTAGTTGTCGGTAAGGTCGCAGCGGCGGCGGTGGTCGTGGTAGAAGCGATGACGGCGGCGGTGGTATTTGATTTCGACAAGACGATATTGGACTGCGACAGTGACGATTGGGTGGTGGATAGTATGGGTCTTACCGACATTTTCGACGAGCTTTCGCCTACCATGTCTTACAATTCCCTAATGGTATGTATATGCACTTAAATAAGTTTCTTTTGTTTCTCCATGTCGAAATTCAGCCTGATCATGATTTAAGGGCAGAATCAAGGTGAAGACAATCACGCAGGTATTAGTATTCTCTCCCTCTCACGAAAATGCAACCTTTTTTTTTTTATCCTAGCAACATTTTTTATATGACAATCTTTTTATCTAGTGTTATAACTAATATAATAAACCTCATTATCAATATAAATTCAATATATATATAAAATTTCGTGTCGAGTGAAACCGTTGTGTTTTTCATGGGACGAAGATACTAATATTTTAAGTACTCTCTCCGTCTTAAAATAATTATAACACTTTCGTTTTTTATACTATTCAATGAATATTTTGCGAAGTTTCATTTTATGTCTTAATGAAGCTACAAAACTATGTAATCGGCTTTAACTAACCTGGGTTGGTGTAGTGGTGTTCGACTCAACCTTCTTCTTGAAGGTCTTGGGTTCGAATCCCACTAGCTTCAAAATCCAGGTTGGCCACGCCTTTTGACTTCGGTCAAAGCTTTAACCGATGTTGGTGGGGCCCGCCTTGCCAGTGTCCGAGGGATTAGTCGAGGTGCGCGCGAGCTGGCCCGCCTTGCCAGTGTCCGAGGGATTAGTCGAGGTGCGCGCGAGCTGGCCCGGACATCCTCGTCATCAAAAAAAAAAAAAAAAAAAAACTATGTAATCGGCGTCAAGTTTTAGTATATAACTTAAATCATCATTAATATTTCACGATAATTTTTTCAAAAACTGATATTTGAGATAATGTTTAGAGTTCTTTGATTTTATTCTAACTAATGAAAAGATTTTTTTTTTCTATCTATAATCTGAATGAGTCACACATACATCCTAGCACGGGCATCCCCAAGAGCTGGCGATTTTGTGACATTTTGGATTAACTTTCTTGGCTTTTTAAAAAGTTGATTAATGGTTGGCATAGGGAATCTTTCTATCTATTCTATCCAGGCGATACACTTAGATTGGTTTGGGGGTTCCCAAATCAATCTTGATAAATTATTCATTCATTAAGATTTGATCTATTTGAGTTTGTTTGAAAATCATGACAAATTACCGAAAGCCATCGTCAAATTCCCTTAGTAAATACAATTATTTTGGTTTCCTATAATTATTTTGGTTCGGAGTGAGTAGTTCGGTACATGGTGAAATTCACGATATCACACGATGAAGCAGTGTCTCCTACTCGCCTTGTCGATTACTACTAGTAGTATGCAAATGCTGCCTTTCGCCATATCTATCCTGTTCAACTTAATTACTCTGCTCGTAGCCACAGTCCTGATCATGCTCGATTTCACTCTGAGATTAGTCTATCATGATAGAAAAAGCCACTATGTAAACGTATAAATGGTGATGTGTGCAGAATAGGATGATGAAGGAGCTTCATTCACAAGGAAAGACCATTGAGGATATTGCAAATTGCTTGATACGGGCTCCGCTGCACCCAAATATCATTTCAGCCATCAAGTCAGCTCATGCCTCTGGGTAATATAAATCCTATTCAAATACCTTGCGTGTTCAGAGTCGGAAATATACGCATGACTCAAAACCTGCATGGTCGTGTATCCTTGACGTAGAAGCTATTCGCTAGTTTCATGTACTAATTGACTGAAGCAAGGACCTTGTACTATTCTATACTACTAGTATAAACAAACTAATTCTTAATAGTTTTCTAACAGGAAGCATCTTTCTTGACTAGCAATGAGTTAAAAATTGGTCCTTCATTTTGTTCCTACTAGATCAATTCTTGTTTTGAGTAATCTGCAGACTAAAACCCAAAATCCTTTAAATGGGTGCTTTGTTTCATGTTCCGTTTTTATTTTCTCCTATTAATGCTTATTTCTGTAATTACATTTCAGATGTGATTTGAGGATTTTGAGTGATGCCAACACCTTCTTCATTGAGACAATACTGAAACATCATGGCATATTGGATTGTTTCGCCGAGATTAACACAAATCCTGGGTTTGTTGATGGAGAAGGCAAGCTTGTGATTTTTCCTTTTCATGAATTCAAGTCATCTTCTCATGGCTGCATCCTCTGCCCTCCCAATTTGTGCAAGGTAATACATATTCCTGATGCCCAACAAGTATCTCTTCACCATAAAATATGTGCAAACTTTCTTATTTTAACTTTATATGCCCTAAGTACAACGACCGATATGTCTGGTGGCATGATTCTTCAACAAGCACGCATTCGAAAAGGAATATTCTCGAGAATGCTCATTGTGCCTGTATATGATTACACAAAAAATTCTATGCTTCAGCTTTCCCTAGGTTATATTTATGTGTATACTTTAATGTTAGGGGATGGTGTTGGAAAGAATTCAGAGATCAGAGTTGTGTCAAGCGAAGCAAATCATCTATGTTGGGGACGGGAAAAACGATTTCTGCCCAAGCATGAAGTTATCAGCTGGAGACTATGTCATGCCAAGGAAAGATCTCAAACTCTGGGATATGATCCTCGCAGATTCATCACTTGTCAAAGCTCAGATACATGGATGGAGCGAAGGGGAAGAGCTCGAGGCAATCCTCATGAACTTGATCAGCCTGATCCGCAATGATCAACACAATCGTCATGCCACAACGTTTTACCATGAATTTATTCCAGTAATGGATTGCAAGGCGGAAACAACCTTGATATCTGGCAGCCCTGTTGCTGGTTCGCTGTTGACTAATGCAGTTCAGCTCAAAAACTAGTCGCTCTAAATACTGGAAATTGCTTGTATGAGTCAGTGTTGGTGGTGGTGAGCCTAACACTTAGCCAGCTGCCATTTATTTTCTTGATTCTAGTTCTTGTTGTCTTGGTTGAAAGTGATGTCAAAGCATTATTGAGTTAGATTCTTTGCTAATTTTACTGGTATCCAAGTGTTAAAATGTGAGTCTTAAAATAAAGTTGGACTCCAATACGGCAATTATTGGGTTTTGGGTTTTATTTGAATCAAATTGTGTTGGAAACAAAATTTTATAATTTGACTCTTATGAATGAACTAAACAACAATAATTACAGCTCCATCTCCTTGTAGGTCCTTCCCGGTTTGATTTAGAGACCGTCACTTCCTCCGAAAAATTTGAGTGACCTGTGGATTGTATATAGTGAAACTGAACCAGTACATACAGGTTGGAACCATAAGATAGAGGCCAACAAGAGGCCATACATCTGAACATGCAGAATGCAACAGAGGAAATGGAAAAACACTAACAGACCACATATAGAAATAAGATCAAGGATCTACTATTATACTTGTGACCAACTTGATCATAAATCATTCGAATGTTGGACCCCACACAAGAAAAATATTCAGGTGGGTGCCCAAAACTAACAAGTAAGGTACATGATGCTTTTCATGATTATTCATGGGCCTAAAAGTCTAAAAGGAAATCTAAATGTATACATACAAGCTTTGATTGATGAGCTGATGCATCTATGGAGCTTTAGGGAGGACACATATGATGTTCATCGGGGGGAGACATTTCGGATGAGGGCTGCATTATTATAGGCCGTTAGTGATTTTCTAACTTATGCAGTGTTATCGTGATGGAACAGCTAGAAGATTAGTATGTCCTTATTATATGGAGCATAGCAAGGCCTTCGTTTTGAAGAATGGAAAAAACAGTCATGGTTTGACTGACATCGTAAGTTTTTACCTTATGATCATCCTTTTCGGACTAACAGGAGTGGTTTTTCGAAGAATAGGATCAATTATGATGATCCAATCTCCATTTATGATGGGGATGAGATACGTGATCGCGTATTTTCGACAGATCCTGAGAATTTCCGTAAGTGTCATAACTGGAGCAAGAGAGCATTTTTTGGAACCTGCCGTATTGGAGCAAATTACTAATCAGGCATAATCTCGATGTCATGTACATTGAGAAAAACATGTTTGATAATTTGTTCAACACTGTCATGGATATAAAGCGCAACCGAAAGACACAATTACAGTAAAAAAAGACATCAAGCTGTATTGCAAGCGTCCGAAGTGCATTTAAACTACGAATAATAGAAAATGCCTCAAACAAACGATCATGCCTGAGACTCCTTATGTTTTGAAAAAGGAGACAAGAAAGATGTTGTGTGAATAGTTCAAGAAGTTGAGGTTTATTGATGGATATGCATCCAATCAAAAAAGGATTTGGAAGATCTGTGTTGACACATACGTGTTTAGTTAAAATTCAATGGCTGACATTGAAGTAAAATCAATAAAAAATCGAGATTAAATTACTCATGTTATAATCTCAACCATTCATTCTTGGGTTTTAATCTCAGCCACTTTAATTAGACACACTTGTGTCCTGATACAAATCCGTTTTTTCTAATGAAAAAAATAACAAGAGGTTTTATACTTTCGAGAGTAGTAAGTTATGGCATGGATATTATTCAGTCACAACTAGGAGTGAGCAAATTTATCCCAAGGAACCGAATTGGACTGGAAATCGATAAGAACCAAGAAGAACCGAACTTGTAGCGGTCCATGTTAGAAGAAATTTGATAGATATGGGGAAACAAGAATGAGATTAGAGAAAGTATAGAAAATCGACTTTGAGTCGTGTTTGAGGAACACACTCTCTAATACGCTATTTGCCCCTATTTGTATAAAATTTGCAAACGATTATAGGAAAATCGTCTCTCGGGATAAAACAAATCCTCGTCGAGCATAATTGAATAGCAATTCCATGATCTCCAAAAAAACTCCATTGCGAAGTTAATGATATTTATTTTCCTTATCTCTCCAACAGACAAAGGAAGAAGAAGGAAAACCTCTCTGTTTATCTAACAAACAGAGGAGAAAGAAGAGAACAGATGTCCGTTCCATGGTTCAAATCAATTTATAAAGTTCTCAAAAGATATGGCTTATCATCAAAAGTCACATCTTAAGTTATTTTATTTAAAAATAATACTTCCATATCTTTATATGAATCTGACATAAAAAAATATGTTTACATAACAGATATGACTCTATAAAATATATTTTTTTTATCAAAATATTATGGTACTCATGATACATTATATTACAATTAAATATTCATACTGAAGTACAACAATCCCCTACTTTTGATCGTAATATATATATAGTTCTCTCATCAACATCATCACGACAATAACATACATAAGAAAAGTGTCACGTAGATTAAACCTCCCTTTAGTGTAAGATCCTCAAAGTCACATTGAATTGGTTGGTGTCCACAGATTAAACCAACAATTCATATGACATGACCGGAGTCACCACACACATGAAATCATCTACTTTCCTTTAATAAGTTTATCATGCTCAAGCAATATTAAAGCCATATGCTTCTCCCCAGGTCTCGTGAACCTTCTACAAAGCAAATCATAACTCCTTCAAGAAGCGACACACTTATATGTTCACATAGGCAAGGGTTTTGTGCCTCCGTTACTAGAGCACATTAACAAACCTCATTAAGAGTTATAAAAATCATCCTTAAAACGTAACAGAATCGTGTTGTCTTCTTCTTTGGGACAAAGCTTATGATAATACAATAACCAATCATAGCGACTTATTTTTACCACATTAAACCCAAAGAATAGGGGTCTTCCCTAAGTTTAGGTTGGGTTACTATCGCTACTGATTTAAAATGGTTTGAGCCCTAATCCCCTGTTAATGCTTTATCCCTTTGATGGGCTAGCAAGAGGATTGGTCAATTAATAATTAACTTTTCATAACATACCATCTTGTATCAATTTCACTTGAGCTCATGTCTATGACTTATAAGTCTAGATTTAAAACTGTAGATGTGTCTACACGCACGTGATAAGATCGATCCCCTTTTCACTGTCATCACATGGTGATTTATAGATATGGGTTTAAGACATAACTTGGTGTCTACCAAGTCTCATTCACTTCCAACATGAAGCAATAACCTTGCTCATTAGAAGTCATGATATTTCAATTGCCTTACTTGCAATTGTTACATTTTCTTTACAAAAGCATACATCTCAATGTTATGAAACATCCTTCCTGATGCATATAAAACATCCTTCTTGGTGTACAAAATTAACATCCTTCTTGGTGTACAAAATTAACATCCTTCTCGATGTTATTAAACTATATACACCCCAACAATTCAAGACAATCTTGAGTTTTAAGGTGTCTATCACTCTTTATCGAATTAGATTTCATAACATATAAGGTATTAAAACAATTCTCGATGCGCATCCTCACTACAAAAATTCATCCTTTTTGCGATCGTATTAATTGGTTTTTTCGACCGAATAACGGTCGTAAAATTCGATCATAAAAACCTTGATGGCTAATTAATTTTACGACCAAAATGATTGCTAATTCATATGAGTTCAGTCACTAAATTTGTGATTGATATGATTTCGATCGCTAAATTAATTCGCGAACGAATCAATCGCTAATTTAGCAACCGAAATGATAACTAACCCTTATTCCTGGAGTGGATTTTTAATGCAGGTTAGCGATCGAATCGATCCTTAAATTTCTTATTCCAAGTAAATAGAAACCTGGCTTGGACGTCCCGCCACGCTATACAAAAATCCCATCAAAATTAGTCCAAAAGCATCCATCCATCCTCCCACCTCCATAATCCAACACCAACACACAAACTTCCACAAATCGACATAAAAAAAAAAAATACATATCATTAAACCGTTATTTTACATAAAAATCGTATATCTTCGAAAACGGTCATAAAACTAAATGAAACTACAATCAAACATATGAAAATACAAAAACTGAAACCTAGAAACCTGCTCTGGAGGACATAGAGGTGTCGGTGGGTCGTGAGAATCGTTGTGGCGGCGACCAAAAGCTCCCCCTCTCCCCCGAGCATTGCGACATCATCTGGGCCATCCTCTCCGAGGAACACACATCCCTGGGATAGTATACTGAGGAGACACAACCAAGATCATACACGTTTCCCTTCTTGCATCTCGCTGCGTCTAGGTACTTCTTGCTGGTGAAAGCGTGCTCCTGCTCCTAGGGGAGATGAGTGCCCGGCTCCTGTGTGCCAAAGAACTCATCCACCACAGTAGCCCTACGAGCTCTATACTTCATCTATATATATATATATCAACAAGGAAAAAAATTATAGAACATCTTTCTCTATCATCAAAAACTATATATATAAAACTTCATGAAATAAAAAAATATTGACTTACCGACACTCCCTTCGCTCTATCATCACAGAGCTCCTTCTCCTAACTCGATGTCGGCACAACGTCTTTCTTCTTGTGTGTGTGCTCGAATATCTCTGTCGCATCCGGCATCCTCTTCAATGTCTCAGCCTAGGTTAAGGATTTTATTATCAAAAAATTAGACAACAAAAAATAGACAGCTTACCAAAAAACACATCAAATTTGAAAAAAAAAAAAGGATTATTTACCAACTTCTTGATCACATGGACCGTAGACACACTTCCTTGTGTGTGTGTTTCACCTCCCCTTTATTTCTGTTCTTCTTTGCCTGCTTGGATTGATCTTCGAATTCCTTAGAGTTCCACTTGGTGTTCAACACCCCAAGCGAGGTGTCATCGACCCAAGGTAGGATACCCCCCTTCTGAACGATCTGTCGACATTGTACAAGATGTCCTTCGCCCTCTTCTTATTGTCGTCTCCTACTCATCCTCACACGCTTTGTGAGCTCGTGCCTCCACTAATAAAGATCCTATACATATTTTAAGGAAAAATAGATATCAATAAAAATGTCCATGAACTAAAATCAATTTTTAAAAAATTAAAAGAGATGTAATACTTATCCTAAAAACACCTCACATCCTCTCCCTCGCCCACAAAGACACCTCTCTTCAGTATTTTCAATCCCCCTGATAACAGCTCTCAAAGAAGATGGAGTACCTGGACACGACGCTATGATGATCAAACCTGAAAAGCATAAAATACAAAGAATTTGTCGAATAAAAAATACAGATAAGGAGAGACAGATAGTCGAGCAGGTGGTGATATGGGCGGATGGAGAGTTGGAGATACGGATGGGCGGGGAGCTGGTGAAATGGAGGGACGAGGAGGTGTAAATGGGAGATCAGGTATAAGCTGGTTCTCATCAAGGTAATCATCTTCCTCACGCAGCAAAGTCGTACCTATATTGTGGAATCCAGCTACTGATACATTAACTCTCCTACCTAATTTTTTTTGAAGTGTATATAATATATGAATACCTAAAAAAGAAAATAAGAAAAATGCATATATATGGTAAAAGCTTGCAAAATTTATAAATTGATTTCTTACCTTGGCCTCTACCATGTCTACCATCTCCGTCAGCACTAGTTGAACTCGATCTCCTAAGAAGACGCTTTCTTGCAAACATCTACAAGAACAGAAAAACACATTTTGCAAAAATTTATAAATGCTCACATGAGAAGTAATTTAAATACAAAAATAACTAATGATTAATTATTAATTATCTAAAACCTGAATTGTCTAACATAACAATTCAATCATTTGGATCATCGTCCTCGTCTTCTTTCGATTTGGATGATGTTTCAGAATCATCATCATCTTCTTCCTCCTCATCTGTCTCTTCCCCTTCAAAAATAAGATCTTCATCATCATTCTCTTCAACTTCCTCTTTATCTTCGTCCTCTTCTTTTTCCACCACAGCTTCATCATCATCATCAAACTCGAGGGGGGGGGGGGGGAACATTAGTGAGAGTGATGTATCATTAGTATCTTCTTAAAAAGCTATATTTTTCATGTTGAGCATCAATAATCTCTCGGGATTTCATTCGAAACATAGCCCACCATTGATCTTTGGAGGTGAGGCCTGGGTATGGAGCATAACACACTTGCAAAGCTTGATTTGCTAAGATGAATGGATCATATCCCCCTCGGTATCTCTTTCTTTTGTCAATCTCAACCAATTGATATCTCTCATGTGCATTCATTCCCCTATCAGAGTCAAACTAATAGCATTTGAAGAGCATCGTTCGATATGATCTTTTATCCCCAATATATTGCAGCTCCACTATCTCCTGAAGGATGCCGTAGCAATCTTTCTCACCATCTCGTTTAACACATACGCCATAATTCTGAATGATTTTAGTGGAGCCATGTTTGAAAGTGTTAAAAAAATATCTATGGATGCAATATTGAGGATATTTATACACTTACGTGGCTAGTCGTACACCAAGGATATGGATCATCTCATTTGGAACATCGTGTGATGAAACCTGCACTCAACATTGAGGAATCTATAAAACTTGATCCATCCAACAATCCTTCTGACACAACATAAGCACAAAAAGAAATCACTTTCACATAAATTTGAAGTCACATGGGCCCTGAATCCTCATGTCTGCTCTATATCTCCTGATTTATTCTGAAATGCCCCCTTCTCATCATGTCTTGCTCAAATAGCCTAAAGTCATATTGAAACAAACCTTGTATTCTCGAAAAAAAATGCTCAAGTAGCTTAAATCACTTGAAGGATGCTTTTTGGAAATACTCTGAAAATTACTTCTTACCTCTCATAATCAGAAAACAACTCACAATTCCGCAAAACATACGTATGGGTGGCGTAAAAATCTTTCTGATATAGAGTAGCCCTTTTCCCAGTGTTGTCGCGTGAAAAATATCCCTCATTCCTTTGGAACAACGACGGAGGATGTGAATCATCAACATCGTCCCTTTCTCCACAATTGCAATGATTATCTCGTGATTTAGTATCCACCCCAGGCCCAAAATAGTTCTTGCAAAAGTTACTCTGCTTCTCTATAAGATACGTCTCACAAATAGAGCCCTCGACATGCATGCACTTCGTTGCCAATCTTCCCCTTCAAGTGAAACAAAAACCTGAAAGCATGAGAATTCAATTTGAGTATGTTTCTAGGATTTTTGAGATAAAAAATAATAGGTGTAGGCTATGGATTATACCTTTCAAAAGGGTACATCCATTCGTAGTGAACTGATCCGATAATTTTAGACTCAAGGACAAGATGGAAAGGTAAGTGCTCCATAAAATTGAAAAAAACCATGAAGAAATGACATTTGTAGCTTGTATAAAATCTCAGGTATCTGCCTCTCTAATCTCTCTATATTTCACGATGAACAATATTACAACAGAGATCTCTAAAAAATAAAATGAGCTCCGTAAAGACACTTCGCACATGATTGGATTGAAACAGCTCCTTGAAGATAACAGGAAGTAGACTCTACATGATAACATGATAATCATGGGTCTTTAGTCCCTTCAAACGCCATTCTTTCTCACGAACACAACTGTGATATCTCAACCCTAAAAATAATATATAAAGTTATTTATACATATAACTAGGTTTAGTAATAGTATCTTAAAGAAGATATTTATGGGAAAAAAAAAGAGATTGATTTAAAATAGAACAGATCAAAAATAGGGCACGATCAAATTAGTTACCAAATCCCACCCCATCTTCCTTCTTCCTTCGTCATCTCCTCTCCTCTTCAAACTCCATCTTTATGTTCACTCGACGAGAGCAACGGAGGATTCCTTCTTCTTTGTCGATTACAATCCGAATCACTATGATTACCATCGTCGTCGTTGGTACATTATTTTATCGATAAATCAACTAATTTGTCTTATTTTTGTTGATCAAGTAAGCGTTTGAGAATGAAAAAGGTTCTAATTTATTGTAGATCGGTCGTGCTTATGTGGTTGATGAGGATGCTTGATAGATTTATGGTTAAATTGATGGCTTAAGATTGAATTATGAAAGATAGTTTCTGCTGGAAAGTTCAAAATTCTACCACAAAATATAGGATGTGAACTAGACTTCGAAATTCATACATAATGAAGCCTATGATGTTTAGTTTATGGAAAAATTTACTGTAAGGGCGACCCATGTCAACTCGTTAATTACGGTTATGACAAGTCACCTAACAAGAGTCTTATAAACAGTTTAAGTTAGGATTTAGAGAAAAGATTTAAGAGTTCTAAAGGCTTGCAAAAAGGATGAGAAGGAATTTGAGAGGAAAAGATTTAACCTAAACAAGCACATCGAGGTTGATAAAAAAGCATTAAGAGATGATATACATAAGTTAATAGTTATGATTAATATAATGAATCCTACATAGACGTCAATAAATATCCCGTTAAAGTGATTAGGTAACGAGAGACGTTGGACGAATAAAAAAGATGACACTCACCACTACGCACAAAACCTTTACGAAACTCGGTAAAATAATTATATGCAAGGTTAGTTTATCATAATGGTTTGAGTTTATAAACCAAATGATACCTATGTGTGCCTTGAAAACCAAATCTCTATGTTTACGACAACCATGGTATATGAATCAAAATGACTTGTTATAGACACTGACATGCATATATGCTTATCACGTAAAGTCAATTCTATGTTTTATGAATTAGTCTCAAAGACATGAACAAAAGAACATATTTCCGACCAAATAACCAATGACCCTAGCTGCACCTACCTTGAATAATGTAATTCTATGCATATCAAGTTTAGACAACTCACGTGCATACCAAATTTAAACAACTCGCAAACATGAATATTGGTTTCAAACCTCTTTCCTTTATACA
Organism: Drosera spatulata; assembly: GCA_035668315.1. Taxonomy (NCBI): domain Eukaryota; kingdom Viridiplantae; phylum Streptophyta; class Magnoliopsida; order Caryophyllales; family Droseraceae; genus Drosera; species Drosera spatulata. The sequence goes on from JAOVYX010011402.1 coordinate 18,595, forward strand.
AACTTTGAATTATGATCCTGAAAATGTATATGCAAGTGTTTCAATGCTGTCTATGACATACTTGCACTTCACTAATAAAGCACTAATAAAGATCAGAAGTTTATGATCTTATTTCTGTAATAAATAAGATTTTATACAAAACATTGAAAATTTAAGGCAATTTTATGCTCTTAATCTTAACCTTTTATTGTTTTGTTTCAATCTCTACCATTTGTTTTATACTCCAAACCTATTTCCTTTATCAATACTATAGTCATAATTAGAATGCATTTCTCATTTTTGACATAGAAATTAACCTTTGCATGTTCACTTTGCTTGTGAGCAGTGGTGGAGCCACGACCTAGACTCATACGGGTCAAAATTTTAGGGATGAAGAATAACAACAAAATTATAAATTTTTAAGGCATAATAAGCTCATCTTTTATAATTTATGGTTTATCATTTCAAATAGTGTTTATTATCAATTAGTCACTTTTTTGGGACTTATTTACCATTTAATCACACCCATTTTATCAATTATCAATTGAATATTTTTATTTTTTATTTCATAATATCAAATATGATTCTTTCTAATTATATCTGTTCAATTACCTATTATCTTGTCTTCATCTTCATAATTGTCTCCACCTCCATCACATTGAGATCAGCTTCTTCGATCACCGCCCTTGCACGGCATCTTCCAATTTCTCCAACGCCGATCGATCGATCTCTCTCCTCAAAGCCCTTTTTGAATAGACGCCGACAGTAGCGACTTCACTCGATGTCAAGGCCGCCAACTGCTTCGTGGAATTCAAAATGGCCAACGCCTTCCCGGAATTCAACATTATCATTGTCGTCGGTGTGATCAGAGACGAAGACGACGGAATCGAGCCGAGGATTTTGTTTCCGATCTTGAGGTCTCGATGACGGTGTCGTGGGGGCATATTGAGAAGGGGAAGAGAAAGGGTATATTGAATTTGTCAGAGAAGATGTGGTGGTTGTGATTCTTTCCAAGTGCACTATATTCCTTGTTTTTGTTGTGAGCAAACATACTAATTTCCATGAAGTTGTGAGGGAAGACATAGTGGTTGTGATTCTTTTCGACAGCACTGTTGTCTTTGATTTTGTTGTGAGTGAACATACTGAATATTGAGAAGGGATATATTGAAGTTGTGAGGGAACGTACGTATTATTGTGTCGTCAACTAAAGAGGTGTATTATATTTGGTTTATCGTCAACTATGAATGCACTGTTTGGGAGCACTGTTGGTGACGACGTATTGTAGGTTCCGAGGACGGACGTACTGTCAGATAGGATTTCTGAGGATATTGTTTGTAATAATTGTGTCTTTGATTGAAGATTATATATGCATCCCCTTCGGTAATTAGAATAGTTAGTATTACAATCTTGTAAATTGATTTTAAATCAGATTGTTTCCTTATGTAACTAGATATGATTATTAGTCTATTAATTATGATTGTGAACTAATGGGTAAAAAAAATCTTGACTATGACTAATTGATAAATAAGATTAAAAAAAGTGACCAAATGGTAATTCTCTTTTTAAAATATAAATCTGAAAAGCATCTAAAGCATATCTTATTTGAAAATTGTGGATTATGTAAGTCATTTTTAAAAAGTATTTTAAAATATTGAAACTCACATGAATAAGGTTAAGGTTATTTAGTTATAAGTGGGTGGGTTCATCTGGAGATCGATCGGTCGTCGGTTTGGAATTTCAAAGATACTCATCTCCGACAATGGAACTCAATTCACTAGGTTGGTCTTCACTAATTTTATCAAAAGTTTGGATCGAGCAGAGGTTTGCTTTAGTCAAGCACCCCCGCCCCGGACCAACGGACAAGTTGAAGCTGTGAACAAAGAGATAAAAATGCCTTAGACAAAAAGCTTGCCTCAGCGAAGGGACTATGGGCTGATGAACTAACTTCCATCCTATGGTCGTACTGAACGACATCAAAGTGGTCGACCAGGGAGACCCCTTTCACACTTGCCTTTGGAATGGAAGTAGTGGTGTCTGTCGAGCTCCAAACTCCTACGACACAGGTCCTTGGTTATGACGAGGGGAAGAACGAATATCTCATAAGGGAAGAGCTCGACCTGCTAGAATAAAAAAAGAGAAGAAGCCCATGTTCGAGCTTGGGCCTTCCAAATACAAATTGCTAAGTACTTCAATGCTAATGTTCGACCTCACCAACTAAAGGTAGGAGATTTGATTTTGAGGAAGGCTAAATTTGAAGCAGGAAAAACTGGGGGACAAGCTCTTCGAAAATTGGGAATGATTGTTCAAAGGCATCTCAATCTCGTCACATGGAGCATACAAGATAGCTCGACCTAATGGACAGGAGCTACCTCCAACCTTCAGTACGGATGACCTCAAGTTCTACTTTGTTTAAGATGGAGGACCTAGTCGGTTCATATCCTGATGTGATTATGAACGATCCGAATAATGATGTGCTAAGCTAGACTAAAATTGTCCTGAAGTGATGATTGAATTGTCTAAATAAGTCCTGAATTGACTATGTACTAGTTCTATCAAAGTTGAATAAAAGAATCCTTTTTTTGTCAAATAAAATTACGTAAAAGATGTTAATGTCTTGAGAAACCGACATCTGTTCGCTATGAGGAAATGGTCAATGTCTGAACGAACCACCAAGATTTGACGGGACGATGATCGAACGAACCGTCTTTAGTAGGCTAGATCGCGGCCGGAACGGCCAAGGATCAAACGAACCGCCATGACTTGGTACGACAATAACCGACTAACCTAGTGAAAAGATAGGGAAATTGATCCGTAAACTCCTACAGCTGAATGACCGCATGGGCAGGCCGAAAGGAACCCGATGCTCCAAGGTTAAAAGAATCTTGAGGTAGGGCAAAACGCCCCAACTGACCCAAAAAATATAACTTCGCAGAAATGAGAACATAAGACTTATAAAGTCTCGAAGACGAAAATAGCCGAACGGCCAATAGAGTATATCAATAGGTTCGAACAAAATTCTGTACTCTAACTATGAAAGCATAAATAAAGACGACCCCGAAGTGCAGAAGTTCGCGCATACAACCCAAAAACAAGTACTCTAGATCGAACAACAATCCAAAAACAAGTACTCCAGACCGGTCCGTCCTGTGAAAACAACGAAAGGGAACAAGGAATGTCGTTCCTACCGAAAAATTGACAGGATGTCCTTCTCAACTACTCTGCCAAGTCGGCTCGAGCACTCATCTCCTGGACTCCAGTAATAACGAACAACCTCGTTGCAACATTCTCAATCGAATGAGTGATAGTAGTGGTAGTAGCCAGCTGAGCGGCAGCAGCGGCCTGAGCATCTGCTCTCCTTCAAGATTCCGGATAGCTACTAAGAGACTTGAGATCCAGCTTCTATGTCGGGACATGCGGGAAAAGCATCTCGCAGAATTCCTCTATCTCATCAAACCCGGACTCGATCCCCTTGTTGAACCCATCGTCCTTAGCCTCCTCGATCCTCTTATCTACGGACTCTAACTCCTTCCATAGCTGGGCAACCACGCCGATCGATATCTCGACCTTGGCAACAGTACCTGCCTGAGAAACCTACATGCTCGAGAGATCTCGTTTGGCCTCAATCCTCTTCTTCCTCTCCTTTTCCAGCTTGGACTGAAGCACTTGATTCTGGCCTTCAGATTGTTGAAGGTTGCAGTTTTCAATGATTAGATCATCCACGCGGTGAAGAAGACCAAGGGTGCCGATCACATTCTGTAAAACGAAACAAAATGATCAATGGTATAGATAATAATGTAAGAGAGAAAAGTAAGGAAGGAGAAGAAGAAAGTATCCTATAAGCGCTACGAATGACACAACGCTCAAAACTTTCACGTTTCGCATCGGATTGCATAGCTCGGTCGGAAGAAAGGTAGATGGACTCAAGTATAGTATGGGCGTTGAACCCTGTCGTCCAAGCTGAGGCCTCAGGATGAGTCCTCCATGTCGGAACATAAGCCTCCTCCCTTGTCGGACTGGTCGGACGTACGGCTTTTCCTAGAAGGTCACCTGATTGAGCAACAAGTTTGGATTGAGCGATCTCAGATCCGACCGATCTAGGGGCTCGAGAGTTACCGATGTACAGAGACTGGGAGGCGCCTATCTAAAGGTTTGACATTGGCACCCCTCTTCTCTTCCCTTCTGCTTGTGTCTGCTGCCTTGTCCTTCTCCTTCATTCTCTCTTGGGTTGGGTGTGGGCGACCTCCACTAGTCCAGTCGTCTCTGAGGACGGGACAGGGTCCGAGTTAGCAGCAAGCCAAGCATTCCTCCTCCTCAACAACTCCTTCGGAGCAACCATACATGCAAATGAAGAATGTCAGCACGGGTAAGTAAAACTCTGAACGAGGAACAAAAATAAAACGAGACTCACTCATATCATATTTATGCAAGAACTTCTCAACGATCAAGTCCAACACTTTGAAGGTGTATGCAGACTTAATGAAACGATCAATGATCGATCTGGCTGTCCTCTTGTCCAGACCAAGGACAAGGGATCATATATGGGTAAGAAAAATACCCGATCACCAATGGATAGCAAAGTCAAACACAGCTCCATCTGTGCATCCAACATAGAATCACTGGTCACGCCATCAGCCACTGTCCTTAAAATCTATCAAAAACACCTTACCCGGTCGCGAGGCTAGGTGATACCAACCATTCACACGGTAGTTCAGATAGAAGAAACTAAAATGAAGCTTGGGCGTGATGGCCACGCTCTTCACACCCAACTGTCGAGCACCACATAAAACCAATCATCATCCTAATGGAGTTACGCAACTACATGAAGGACACATCCATGTATATCGAAAGATTGAGCTAAAGAATCCATGAATTAGGAATCATAGCCCGGCTCTCAGGTAGATGGAAAGATTTGAGCTCTCCATTGGAATACAGATCCGTTGTTTAGAGTCGGGTCGATCTATGACAAAACCACTCGGATCTAAAGGACTTCAAGCTCTGCTTAGATATCCTAGAAGGATAACTGAAAACCTTGGATAGAATCTCGTGTGTACGACCCTCGTCGCCCTTCCCATTGGAAAAATCCCCGTCCGAAGACAAGGTCTCATAGGCAGGGTCGGCGCGAGAAGAATCGATCACGCCCCCGGAAGAACGGCTTGTCAAATGAGACTCGATGAGCCGTTGGTCACAAGGGGGAGAATCGTGTCCCAAGATCCCCTTCACCTGCTCATAGACTTTTCCACCTCCAAGATGTTGGGACGACGAGAAAACAAGATGTTCAAGAAAGGCCGATCGATCTAATGGAACGTCGATGAGACCAGGTCCCACATCCTCCAAATTGGAATCGATATCATCAAACAAAGTGCCCAAATTATAATCCCTACCTACTCGTGAGAATCAATGAAACGAGACAAAGGAACCGACTGACCTCCCAAACACTGTCTAACCTTATGGGAACCATCCGACCTCCCAAGTGCTGTTCGACCTCGCACTCCGGGTGGACGACCTCAAACAAGCTCACCAACCGGAACAACAGAACCGGCCTTGATCCCGGTCGACCTCACCTCCATTGAGCACGTCCGGATGAGCTTGGAGATCCGACCTCGGATCCGCACAACTACAATACCCGGAAGGCTTGGGATACCCGGGTGACCGATCTTCCTGATTGTCCAAACTCGCCACTCGATCGGATCAACATCGCATTGTTGGTCGGGATGACCTCTAACAAGCGAAGCCAAACCGAATAGGTAGAACTCACCAAGTCCGATCTTACTTCACGCCACCCTAATGAATGGGCCGACCTCATTCCTTAATGATCCCTAACGAATGGCATGGCGACGCGACCCGGATGATCACCGGACAAAACACCGGTTTTAATTGGTTAAACTTATCCAAGTCAAAGCACGTGAGTCCGACAGAAGTCCGAACAATCGTACACTTCGACCCAATCCTAAGATATGAGATGAGATGTTTGTCACACGTTTAATTTTAATTTATGTATTACGTTACCCATTATAATAAAAAGTACTTTTTTATTTTATTTTGTGTTGTCATTATTTAATTTGATCTTATTTATTTTATTTAATATAAGTTATTAATATATATAATTTTAAAAATATTATTTTTCCTATTCAATATTAAGCTTGTTTGGTGGATTTTATTTTGTAGATCTTGAATATATTTTTAATTTTTATAATCCATTTATATAATGAAAGTTATTTTAGTTTAAAAATTACAATTAAGGAAAGAAATTGAAAAGGAGGAAAGGATATTTTGGGGAGAAATGCAAAAAAGGGGTTGTGGGGATGTGTTGCTTGGGAGCTCTCTTATTTTTCATATCTTCCCTTCCAGATGTGGTGGGATTTGAAAGGGGTTACAAAATTTTTCATAAATTTCATCATTGTCCTCAAATGTTTTGTTTTAGATTGTCTTATATTCGGATAAACGAGTAAAAAGATCTCTTTAAATTTTTATTTTTTTCATATCAACTTACAAACAAGAGAAGTGAATTATCTTCACTTTTCTTCTCCAATTTACAAGCATAGACAATAAAAAATATTTCTATTCTTTTATTTTTAATCCATTTTTTCTTTTCTTTTCTAATATAACTCATAAGAAAAGTATTCATTTCTTTTCTTTTCTAATATAACTCAGAAGCAATAGCGGAGCCACATTCGAGCCAGGGTGAGCAATTGACCCCCCGGATTTTGTATAGTTAGTATTTTGGGTAAAGTAATTGCAGTTGTTTGGGCAGGAATGTGTGTCGTCTTCTCTTGATGTTAGTTCGAATACCACAAGTAGTTTCAATGTTCTCTTTTTTTTGTTCTTTGGTGTTTCCTATTCATTGTCTTCCCACTTTCTACAGTCCTCCACTTCCTTATATTCCCTCCGTTCCATATCATAGGTAACACTTGTCATTGTAAGACGTTTCAAAATATAAACAACGCTTCCTATTTTAGCAATTTTTCTACACCAAGATTACTAAATTATCACCTATATAAATATATCCCTCCAAATTGCACTTTTAAATTTCAAACATCAAAACTCTTCATTCTGTGGCTGGCAAGATGATTGATTGCCTAGAGCCTCTTCTTTTTGTCGCCGAACACCAACATTTCAAAACTTGAATGTGATTGCATGGGGTCATATTGGTAATATTAACCTTATTGTACACAACTATAAAATTGCGCACAAAGTCAACACGTTGTCTATATTATATAATGGAGGGAGTATTTGTTAATCATGGGGAGGTTGATTTGCGATTGTTATCTTTTAAATGGTCTCCTTCATTGATTTCTGCATCTTCTTTTTTAAATTCTGGAACAAGGATAGGATCCTTGGTGGTATCTCTTTTGTTCCATCATTCAGAAGTCGGTCTCAGATTCGAGAATCACTATGAGTTGAACTGTCGTTTCTTGCCATGGTCGATCATTTGTTTGGGTCGTTATGTTCTACACTTTCGGGATCGTTTTCTCCTCGGTTGTTGTTGGTTTGACTCCGAATCTTTTGTGCCATCTAATCACAGGCCCCACGATTAAATTTTATTTTTTTCTAGAAAAATTATTATCAATTTTTTACGCAACTTGATATGTGATCTTCGAGACGGCCTCTCTTTCGACCCATTTAGTGAAATATTCAACAGGCACTATGACGAACTTCCTTTAACTGGGTGCCATAGGGAAACGACCATGGATGTCGATTCCCCATTGAACGAATGGCCAAGGGATCTCTATGGACGTCATTTCAGTGGCAGGTCTCTTGCTTAGGTCGGCCATCCTCTAGCATCTGTTACACTTCTGCACTAAGTCTTTGGCATTGACTTTGATAGTAGGCAAGAAATACCCTTGTCTCATGCATTTATATTCTAAGATTTGTGCTCCATTATGATTTCCACAAATTTCTTTACGGACCTCGGTCAAGACAAACGTAACTTCAGTCGGCCTTAGGCACTTCAGTAGAGGTATGGAGTAGGATCTTCGAAATAGGTCTTGACCTATTATCAAGTACTCTGGGGCGATCTGTTTGATTCTTAGAGCTTCTTTCTGGTCCTTCGGTAGGGTTCCGTGCTCGAGATAGTGTCTCAAATCGTCCACCCATGACAGGGAGACCTCGATAGCTCCGATTTGATTGCTATCCTCATAGGTGATCTCACCACTGTCAGCAGCTTGTCTTCGATCCACTTGCTTGATCTGGACGGAAGCTTGTTTAGGACATTTGCTATGCTATTCTCCCCTCGAGGTAATTGTCGAATCTGTAGGTCGATCAATGCCTTGATGAGTCTTTGTGTATGAGATACGTATCCTTGCAACTAGGGTCCAACCTCGAACTTGCTTCCAACATGTTCTACGACTAGTCTCGAGTCCAAATGGATCTCCATACCATCGATGTTAAGATGCTTTGCTAAGCTAAGAGCTAAGATCAGTGCTTCATATTCAGCCATGTTGTTTGTAGCCTCGAACTATGGTGTGATCGAGCAAGGGAGTACCGATACCTTCTTGCAAGAAGAGCCGTTTATGTAGGTCTTCCGTGTTCTCGGGGCAATGCCGTTCCTGATCGATTCTTCTTGTTCGACCCGATCTAGGCCGAACTAGCACTCTGCTAGGTAGTCCACAAGAGCTTGAGCTTTTATGGCAGTCCTTGGCTCATACATGATTGCATATTCCCTTATTTCCACAGCCTATTTCATCAAACATTCAGACATTTCAGGCTTGTGGAGGACTTGTGGTAGAGGTAGGTTCGTCACCACAGTGACCGGATGAGTTTGGAAGTAGGGTCTCAACTTTCTCTTTGTAGTAACAAGTGCTAGGGCCACTTTTTCTAACTTGGGGTATCGGAACTCAGGACCGTGCAATACCTTTACTAATGTAGTAGACTGGTAGTTGGACCCCTCCCTCTATACATAGGAGAACAGCAGATACGGTTTCTTTAGCGGCCGCGAAATAGAGGTAGAGGTGCTCCCCCTCTTGAGGCCGAGAGAGGATTGGGAACTCTTGAAAATACTCCTTGATCTGGACAAAGGCGGTCTAACATGTTTGATCCCATTCTATCTTCGACTCGGCTCCCCTCAAGATCTTGAAGAATGGGAGCGTTCGTTCAGCTTCTTTGGAGAGGAACCGACCGAGTGCAGCAATACACCCCACCCAGTTAGCCTTTAGAGGTCTCATCTTGTCTTGGGCGGTTCCATCTTGAGGATTGTTTCGATCTGAGCCGGATTTGCTTCAATGCCTCTATGCGTGACGATGTAGCCCAGGAATTTGTTAGATGCCACACCGAAGGCGCATTTGGAAGGATTGAGTCTCATCTTGTATTTTCGCAAGAGGTCGAAGATCCTGCTCATGTCAAACACGTGAAGGTCGAGCTCCTTAGACTTGGTCAACATATCATCCACACAGCTCTCCATCGTGCTCCTCGATAATGGCTTGAAGACCTTGTCTACTAGACGTTGGTAGGTCGCACCGACATTCTTGGGTCCGAACAGTATCATCTCATAGCAGTAAGCCCCAAGGTCGGTTATGAAGGATGTTTTCCCAACTTGGCTAAAAGGTTGGAGTGTGTCCATTGTTCCCTCTTTGACAGGATATATGAGAGGTCGTTGCTCGTCAAACCGTTTATCAAGGCTGGACGTATCTTGTGATCAATCGGATCTTCAACCTTGACCTTTTCGGTGTTGAATCTCTGGACGTACGATCTAAGATCTTCGCCAGGTTGTTGAAAGATCTTGTACATATAGCTAGATATGAGTCATTGTAGTTTCTTATTAACATCTTGTATATGGAATAGTTTAGCCAATTCTGCAAATGAACCTACCAATTCCGTAAACGAACCTACCGATCCGATTGGAAGAGTATTGAACCACGCTCGGGCCAATCCACGGAGATGTGAACCTACCGATCCGGTTGGAAGAGTATTGAACGTGCTTGTCCGGATTGGTCGTCCCGTCATAGGTGTCACATGATGACATTCGGAACTTTTTAGGGGGAAGCTGCTCATTGATCTCAGCCGTGAAAGGAATATCCGTTCTGAACACTCTTTCTTCGTTCCTGAAAGGGGATTTTCGTTCGGTCTGCTCAAACATCTTGTAAAGTTGTTCCACTTTTTATTTCAAGGGAATGAATTGTCCATCAAATTGGAGCGGGACGACCTAAGAAGCTTAGGCTCTCATCGGTCGGTCGGGTACGAGGGGTTTGAGTTTATGGACCGAGAGTTCAGATGGATTCTTAGATCTTCCCTCCCAGCATTGATGTGATTTTTGAGGTCTTCTTCGACTCGGAGATCTTCTACTCCGGCTCGGTTAATCTGGTGTCGAAGGTCGGTCGGGTCAGCTGGGGGTACTCATTCCGCATTCCGTGGAGGAACGACGGGTGCTCCCCTCTCCATATTCTGTGGAAGTGCCGCATCCGGACGCGGGGGTAGTCTATCGTTTAGTAGGTTCCTCATATTCTTTTGAGCATCTTGCATTTCTTGGGTCATTTCCTGACTTAAATCTTGCTACATGGCTACAATAGTATACTGAATTGCTGGGCTCTCCACTATGTACTCAGTTTACTTGGCTGTCCGCCATGCACGGTATTGGTTGTATGTTGGTAGTTCAGCTTCGGGTTATTGACATAGTGTTACGTCGATCCCTACATGGCATGCGAAACTAGTTGTCACAGCTCGTTCGATCTCTTAGGATTGGGTCGGACAGTATGATGATATAGAAGTATGTCGAACTGATCTGATGATACGGGATCGATCTCGAAATGCGTTGAACGATCTGCAAAACAGGAATCAAGAAAACGTCGTTAGCTGGGAGACCGAGATGCATACCTCGGACGCCAGCTTCGACGCTCAAGTTAGTATGTGTCCGATCTGATGAGAGAGAGAGAGAGAGAGAGAATAAGGAAAAGTGTATTGAATGTGGAGAAAATTAAGAATGAGAGAAGATACCTCCTTAGGAATGGTGAAAAGTATTTATAAGGAAGAAAATCATAGTCGGGTGGGGTTTTTCCTTATCTTTCAAGACTCATTTCCCTTATGTTGACTCTTCCTTCTTATCAATGGAAGAAGCACTTGACTTGACTTGTCATTGACCATAACCTTGACTTGGGTGACCATCAAAACATTTTCTCAGTAATCCATTTAAACTAATTAGTGTTCATTACTTTATTCCATAATTAAAAACGCACCGTATAACTATGAGCCTATCCTCTAGCTTCATCTGATACATGTCGTCACCACCAAACCGTAATTGAAGGTACAAGATAATGAGGATACAAGAAAACTTACACAAAATGATTGTCAATATATCCAATAGCTATTTCTCAACGTTCACAGGTTGGGATCGGAGGGGACCTCGACGAAAAATGAGTAAAACAACCCGTAGCATATGCGGCAAATGTATGCAAGACAATGTTGTACCTCGACGCGATAACAACTCCCAAAATCATATAATCCATCTAATTTGTTTGGCCCGTCATGGTATCAAAACAATTGAGTGAGTAAAATAAAGTATCTGCATAACCCGACTATTGATGTAATACATTATACAAATTTTTGTTTGTGATGGTCTCTTCAATAAGATCCATGGTTGAATGAACCCGAAGTACAATCTTAATTTCTTATGTATTTTCATGAAAAAAATCTGCAATGATGACATGATATCTCCCAAGTATCTCTTGAGCCTTGCATGAGAAGACTCAGTCTTATCCAAAAAAATAAAAATTGTTTTGATAATCATTTTATGAAATAAATTTAAAATGAAAATAAACCAACTAAAAAAAATATTACCTTTTTCTAGAATTATAACCCCTATGCATATATTTGTTTGTCCAAACTAAAATAAATCGTTCCGTGAAAATCATGATCCATATATCTCAAAAATAGATGAGTACAGCAGGATACATATTATTCACACAAATCATCCCACCTTGTTCGAAATGATGACTCTGATGATGAATTGATTTATGTGAGATATGCAAAGCATGTTGTTTGTAATAGGAAACAATCCTTCGACTCTTTTCATCAGAATCAAATCTCGATCGATAACTAATACCCATGGAAAGTTGGCCTATGCGAGTCGATCGAAGTAGGTTTTATAGGTAGATGTGATTCCAACAACCTCCAGTAGTGACATTCGATACTCATTGTTCTTATATGTAACGTCAATTATTATCGTTGATGAAAAATTGACTCCTAACTCTAGACTCAAAGGATAAACCCAAATAATATTTGTGATTTCATTCGTGCCTGGAATTATCCAAAAACTATATAAATAGTTTTTTTTTTAAAAATTGATCTAATTGAATAGGTGTTAGGCCTCCTAACTTAATTTTTTTCGAGGACAAAATCGAACCCCTAGGCAGGGCAAAAAGGGGACAAAATATATAAACTGTGGCAATAAGGTGAGATGAAAAAACAATTTTTGAAAAATAAACAAAAGTTATTTTCTATTCAAATCCATCGCTTTCCTTCATCATAAAACTCACAAGCACGTCAACACTGCATCTCTGTCTCAACAAACACAACTTGAGAGACATTAATTGCCTTAACCAATAGTGTTGCCATGTAACGGCCCGGCCCATGAAGAGCCTGGGCTTGGCACGGCCCAACTAACTTTGACCAAGCCAGGGCCGGCCCGACCATTGGACAGGGGTCAGGACTGGGTCTTGGTCCTAAGGATGAAAGATATACCAGTTTTTGATTAACGAGATATATAAGTTTCTAAAAACTAGTTTGATGTATAAACCATGAACGGTTTTCTTAACCGTTCACGGTTTTTATTTCAAAAAATGAAAAAAAAAAAACAATTAACCTTTTGAAGTACTACACTTACAAGACTTAATAACAATATGTTTCAAATAACATAACAACACTTGAATTGCTACATTTGTTCCAAAGTTTCATACATAACAAAGTTTAAAGTGCTACCAACATAACAAAATATTGACATGACATGTGAATTACATACTAAATATTTTAACATGAGAAAGTGACAACTTAAAAGTCATAAAAACAACAACATTGTTCCAAATATAAATATACATGGTCCAAAAATGAACATCCAATTTTTATGAAGCATAAAACATTACAAAGCCGGAAACAAGTGTACAACTACATATCCATGCCGTCATCATCATCATCCGCGGATGATGGAGGAGCAATTTCCGCTTGTAGGGTTAGGTCTTCAAGATAGTAGGTGATATCATAATGACGATGATTCTCTACCTCCCATCTCGTAGTCACACGATCTCGGAATGCGTCGAAATCCCTTTGAAATGCTTCATAACTCCGCTCCAACCTTTTGTAGTTATCGGTTAAGAACTCCATGTGATGGCCCATTGAACGAAAATAAGGACAATGATCACAAGTATCATCTTCATTGTGTCCTTCTTCTTCATCTTTCACTTCTTCTTCTTGGCTTGCTTGTACACTATATGTTGTTGTGCTCAATATCTTGTACCCTAAAATCTTAAAAGAGTTTTTTATCTTCTTTTCCTTACTCAAATCAAAATCATGATGCTTAAAATTTTGGAAAATATAATTGGCAAATGCAATTTGATAAATAAGAAAAAAAAAAAAAGAAAGATTGATCAATCGTTTTTCAACAAACACATATATGAGCAAAATCTCATTGCGTGTTGGATCATCCATCCCCTAGGTTTTTTTTCTTTAACCACCAATCTACTATAAGATACAATACCCTCATTTTGGGATCTAATTCATTAGCATGAAAGACATAGTCATTTGTGATTTTACATTTAAACAAAGTCTCATAAACCTTCCTATGACTAAACCCCTTAACCACGCCCCAACAATTTTGTTTAGCCTTCACTATTCCTTCAAAATTGATCCCCAAAAACTTGACCAATAATTTTCGGATTGAGCACAATGTTTTTACCCCTAACCCATGATCTATAATGACAAATCCTCTTCGCGATAGGCTCGAAGTGAGCATAAAATAATCGCATCATCCCCGGATAGCATCTAATTACCCTTTTGGTTACCAAATTTTTCCAACCTTGAGCTTCAAATCAATCACTAAATATCGGAAAGTTATTTTGATCAAGCCAATCAAGATCAATCACATGATCATACTTAAATTTCTTTTTCAATTGCTTATTTTACATACCCTCATAATGATCAAATAAAAACTCAAGAGTGACACTAAATTGACTACCTCCCGTAGGATCGATTTGCATAGGTCTCGGAATCTCGACATTAATCGCGTTCTTTAGAGAAGAACCGCCGATATTTCTATCGATCTTTAAACTTCTTCACACCCACATCTTCCGCCGGCCTTTGGTTTCCCATTCCCGTCCCGTTGGCTGGTTGCTTCCCCTTACCCTTGTCAACGTTCGTCGTCCTAGAAGGATCGTGACGGAGTGCACCACGTCGATGTTATGGAGGAGATGACGTCCGCGATACATCGGATGCATTGTACTCATCATCCGATCCCTCGTCATTACCTGCTTGAGCGCAACCCCGAATGTTGAGCATTGAAATCAACTCAAACAAGAATAGTGAATTCGTGAAAACCATGATGTTTTGGCGAAATTAATGTGTGTGAATTGAAGATCGGGTGTTGATGAGATTTGAGGAGATTTCGATTCAATTGGAAGTAATTGGTTGTTTGGATATGTTAG
>JAOVYX010011413.1:0-33193 GCA_035668315.1 Drosera spatulata
GCAATAGCATATGCAAATATGTCATTAACAATGACATTTTCTCGATCCCATACTTGATTTGTATGCACATAATTGATTGAGATCTCTTGAATTTCAGGCTGTGTAATCTCATCAGTGACATTATCCTCTTCAGGGGATAATTCCTTCCGTGAGATTTCTGTCTCTTCTGGGACATTCGAGATAATATTTTTATCATTTTTTCTTTTTCGTGGTGTAGTATCTTTCACACCTGATGGTCATTCACGCTTTAAGCGTGGTTTATCATCAAAAATATGAGCCTTAACAAGCTCTCTACTAACATCCTTCTCTTGAGACATGTCTATTCTTGATGGCGCATTTTCTGCAGGAATATGCGACTTCAAAATTTTGCTTGCATCATTAAATGCATCAGGTATTTGATTTGTAATGTCTTATAAGTGAATAATTCTTTTTACCTCATTTTCATATTGATTTGTATGTATATCTAATCCATGCAATCCCATTGACTCACAAGTAAATTATGACTTTTATTTAGATAAAACATTATTTTTATCCAAAGTAGTAAATAAAGTTTCATCAAAATGACAATCTCCAAAACGTGCTGTAAAAAGATCTCCAGTAAGAGGTTCAAGATATCTTACAATTGAAGACGTATCAAAACTCACATAAATTTCAAGTCTTCTCTGTGGACTCATCTTAGTACGTTGTGGGGGTGCAATAGGAACATATATAGCACATCCAAAAACTTTTATATGAGAAATATTTGGTTCTTGACCTTTAACAAGATGTAATGATGAGAACTTATGATAAGCAGTTGGTCTAATGAGGATGAGACTTGCAGCATGTAATACCGTATGTCCCCAAGCAGAGATAGGTAACTTACATTTCATAAGTAGAGGTCTAACAATTAATTGGATTCTTTTTATCAATGACTCGGCTAAACCATTTTGTGTGTGGATATGAGAAGCAGGATGTTCTAGTGAGATACTTATTGATATGCGATAATCATCAAATGTCTTTGAAATAAATTCTCCGGCATTATAAAGACGAATAGACTTGATGGGGTGATTAGCAAAAATGTGCTCGTAATTTAATAATTTGAGTAAGAAGCTTGGCAAAGATAACATTACGAGTAGATAGAAGACATACATGAGACCATTTTGTATAAGTATCAATCAAAATCATGAAATATCTAAATGGATCAGATAGTGGATGAATTGGACCACAAAAATTTTCTTGAATCCTTTCAAGAAATAAAGGCAACTCATAAGGAAGTTTTGATGGAGAAGGTCTTGTGATTAACTTACCCTGTGAACAAGAAATGTAAGGGTGACTGTTGTTTTTCAAAATACCCTTTTGATTCTTAAGAGGATGTCCATTGCTATTTTCAATGATACAATGCATCATTGTAATACCTGGATGACCAAGTCGCTCGTGCCATAACAAAACTGTGTTAGAATCAATGGATTTTGAATCCGTAACATTATAAAACTCAATAGCCTTAATTTTGACAAAATATAACCCAGATAGAGAAGTTATAAGTCTTTTAATGATTTGTTTGTTATCAGAAACGAAAGAGGTGATATAAAGATATTATTTTCCATTTTTAGTTGCATTTTCTAAATGAAAACCATTAAAAAGAATATCTTTGAAATTTAAAAAAATTCTTATGGATTTTGAGTAGTATAAGGCATGTTTGACATGAATTTGCGTACCATTTGATAGTGTGAAATTAACACTTTCAAAACCAACAATGATCCTAGAAGCACCAAAGATTGTATTAAAATTTGATTCATCCATCTTCAAATTTGAAAAATATTTCTTACTTTGAAGTATTGTGTGAATCGTTACACTATCAACAATGCACACATCTTCCACGATAATTCTGTAAATAAAACCCTTTATTAATATAAAGTTCATTACGTTGAAAAAGGAAAATATATAAACAATACAACTTCAAGAAGAATTACAAACATATTTTCACTATTCAAGGAGGTTCATATTTTTATCTGCTTCAGAATTGGAACACCCAGTTGAATCTATAATATTTTCAGGTGGTAGAATTGGTTGATGCTGTTTTTCGATAAAGTTCGTCACTTGCGGATAAACCACACAAAAATGGGACAATCTCATCAATGTTCGCAGATAAACCACATAAAAGGGGTAAACCACGTCAAACTTGTGGGTGATTCACATAAAAGAGATAAATCACATCAATATGTTAAAAACTGATTAATAGGTTTCCACACAGGCGATACTTCGTCCGGCGATGGAACCATAAATATTATTAAAATTAATTAATAGGTTTCCACTCAGGCGATATTTCGTCCGACGATGAAACCATAATTATTTTATTTAGATTATAATTATATAATATGAATCAAATAAAATCAAATCATGCAAATATAATAAAGTATTTTCGTTTGTCTTTTGATCTCAGCTGGTTGGAGACTGATGCTGATAACGTGTTATAACAGAAACGTTTACGCCGAATTAACTTCTTTGAAAGATAATTATCGAAATTAATAAAATAATAAAATATTTCAGAGAGAGATTAGAGAAAGAAAGAGAGATTTTCTTCTCTTGAAAATATGTACATAACACCTTACAAATAAGCTCTATTTATAGGACTCAAGGTAATTAATTAACACCTAATTTTCTCATCTAATCAAGGTGGTTAGGTCTAATTAATAGCTAATTAGGTAAGTCCATTTAATAGCCTCAAAAGTATATGAGATGTAAAGAAAAATATTTGGGCTTAAGTATAAATGCAGTATTTTCAAATGATAGTTTTAATTATCTAATTATAATAAAATGAAAGTTTTGACTAATACTGTAATGATACAAGCACGAAGTTTAAGATGAAAATATATACTACATAACCGCAACATATATGGATATAACACGTTGTAATACATCATCAAATACGTTATTCTTTTGTCCCACAAAAGGCAAGTAATGCAAGTCAAAGTCACCATAAGTTTCATGACTACTAAGATTTCTTTCATATCAATGATATGTTCGACCAAAAGTGATGCACGAACGCGCTTTGAAGTTTTGAATGTCAACAAAACTTCCATCGAGGCATTGATCAAATAATTCATAATTATACGATCTATGTTGATGTTGCTTCGATACGTGGCTTGGTTCCATTCAGTCAATGATCAATCATATTCGCTTTCAAAGTCCCATTATGGATTGTGGTTTCATCCATTTTTCATTTTGTCTCCATGTATAGTTTAGCTATATTATCTCTAACATATATTGTTGAAATTAGACTAGTCAGTCGTGGATCATTTTTGTCAAATGAATTTTCCGATGACTTTTGTACTAAACTTGTTTGAATGTAATCATGTTATTCTGACTTTCAGGTACTTGTTCCTGATCCTCACGTCTGAGCAACATTTTAATAAATATATTTCGTTTTTGAAATGGATTAAATGAAAGATTTTTTTTTTGTTTTCTGATTCAAATCAATATTGTATTCAAGATTCGTTACTAAAAAATCACTTTGTTATGTTGAGTGTTATCTAGTTTTACTATTAGGTTTTATTTCGAGGAAAATGAATATGATGATAATATGATGTGTTGATAGATAATAATGGAATGCGAAGATTAAATCACATTGAAAAAATAAAAAAAATAAAAAAAGTTAAAAAGAACTTTATCGTTAGATATGCCTAACACATAAGTTATGTATTGTTCATAACAAACTTTCTTTTCCCTTTTTCTTTTTATTGTTATTGGTTTTGATTTTCATAATTTTGAATAGTCGCTAAGTATTTTGGATGCAACACAGGTTGAATAACTATCTAAATACATAAATAGCATAGGGATTAGGGCTCTAAATGAGCTGAACCGATTAACGAATATGTTTGGCTCGACTCGATAAAAACTCGACTCGAAAATCGTTTATTAAGTTTGTAGGTCAAGTTTGAGCTTAATTTTAGGCTTATGAAATTAAATGAGTCAAACTTGAGTCACCCATGACTCGAGTTGATAAGTTCACGAGTTGGTTCATTTATAAGCTCGGTTCAATTGAAGGCTTGTTTACGACTCGAGTTTATATATGTGTATAATATTTAATTTCCATAACTATATACACAATATAATCAATATATTTTTCATAAAATTTTTAGGTTGTGATTTTGATAATAATTTTTTTTGTTTAAATTTCAATGATATTGGAATTTGTTTGTAAAAGACTCGACTCGGCTCGATTAGGATCGAGAAAGTAAATGAGCGGAGTCAAGCTAAGCCCAAACCTCATTATTTATGAAATAAGCCTGTTAAATTCGGTTCGAATTAAGGTTTAACCCAAGCCTATGATTTACCTGTACGAGCCGAGGCAAAGCCATGTCTAGACTCATTTTTGCAGTAGGGATGGGCAGAGGGTTTAGAAGTATGAACATGGATCCTGACCTATAAAGAAACAGGCCCATCAAACTATAAAGCTTTAGAAGTTCCAGTTTGCTGGACACCTTAGCCCACATAAAATGGCCTTTCATTGGGCTTGGACCCAACTAAGTGAAAATATCGACTCAACGGGCACGGCAAACATAGGTTAGCAATTTTGGCATATGATGACGACCAAGTCATGATTATATAATTGACCCTGTCAAATTGACCTTATCAAATACTCCTATTGACCACTTCCAAAATAAGTTGTGATAGTCAATTTTTATACTTGACATGACAAAATTTGATCTGGATCAAGAGATCAAACCTCAAAAGAAAAAAAGAGATCAAATATCACTTTTACAATTTGGTAAGTTTTCCTTTTGGTTAGTAGAGATGGATGGCATAAATAACATAACGTTTCATAAAGTTTGTTAATTCTGATCGGATCGTGAAGGTCCCTTAAGAACAATAAAAATCGTGATCATGTAGACCAATATAATTTGATCGGCAACATATTTTATGAGACAACTGACATAGAATCTTTTAACATTAGAAAAGCATAAGCTTATGGATTATTAATCAAAAGTCGTTAGCCAAATATTCAACCACTCAAATACCATTACTTTTTTTCAAATATTCAAAAATAGCTCACCAAATCAGCTAATCAGTTGCTAGCCAGTGTTGTAAAATGGCGGGAAAGCGATGTTTTGCGAAAAAGTTTCGCATTTTCCTACTTGCAAATCAGATTAGGTCGATCGAAGCCAAACCGCATCAACTTGGTTACGTCCAACGTACGTTCCACCTTACCCACTTGTTTTTTTCCTAATTAGACAGATTAAGCAGATGAATATCCAAAATTTGACTGTTTTTCAATTTGATTTAGTAACATTAATCCGTCTGTTAACGCTTAATCCCCTCTCCTCTCTCTCTCTCTCTCTGAACCGAAAACCAATTCAGGTAAGGGTTTCGTTTTTTTTTTTTTAATGATTTCGATCATGTTTCAATACCCATTAATCAAAATGATATCTTGATTAGATTAGCTCCTGATTATTTTAATGATTTGAGTATTAATTAGCAGTAATTTTGATGTTTTTCGAATATGGGTTGCTTTGATTTATGTTTATTTTGTGTGTTCTAGTTTTGTTTTGTGGATTTTCATGTGGGTTGGTGTGATCTGATGAAGGAAATTGTGGGTTTTTGAGATTGCCTTGAAGCTGTTTGATGATATGCCTGTGAGGATATCAGATGCATGATTAAAGATTGATATTTGATAGGTGTTTATGAATTATTGCTGAATAGGGGCTGCGAAGAGCTGAAGCCGAGTGAGGTAGAATGGGGAGACACACATATGCTTGGCTTGATGATGAAGATGTTGCACCGAGCTGCACATGGGGCATGCTTCATCTTCTTAACTATCATCTGTGGCGTAGCAAAGGCGTTAAGAAGGTACTGCATCGTGGAAGGAGGGATCGAAGGAAGGGTAACAAGCATAAGTGTAACAAAGCACATTCAGCTTGTAGTATATTTTAGTGGAAGAACCTGTTCTTCCTGTCTTAAAAGTGATCACTTGGTTGCATTTTTGTACGTAGGAAACGAAAAGCCAAAAAGTCCCCAAGCAAATTGGTCGGCGACATGAAACTTCAGATGCTGAGGTGTGTTTTTCTCCATGCCCAGTAAAAAAGAAAAAAAGAAAAAAAGAACACAGTGACTTGGCTGTTTGGTCATCCTCCACAGTATAAGCTCTAATATATGCTTATTTCTTACAGGTCAAAGACAGTGATTATGAAGCTGCATTGAGAAATAGGATTAAGAAGAACAATGTCAATGCGGCTTCAGCTAAAGAAATCGCCAATAAAACTGATGGGTTTGAGGAGCAAACTGCTGTCTGGAGTGAGTTACTCGCCAAATTGCGACATCTTCTTGTTCCCAGACCTCATAAGGCGCATATTGTTTCAAATAAAGTGCCAGTCGTCGAGAATGGGAACCCATTTGAAGATCTCTCAGATTTGATGCCCTCGAACATTGCAGAGCTAAAACGATGCCTTACACATAAAGAGTTCGAGGAAAACTTCGGTGCCCTTGGCCTGGTTAACACTAAGAACCTGCTATTTAAACGAATCGTACATGGTGCAGATGCTGTGTTGCCGAATTGGCTTTTTAGTGGAAGCAAGGTTTCCCCTGAGGATGTTCAGTTGTCCAAGTCAGCATCATTTCCCAGATTCAAGATGCCAAGCCAACTCGAGAATAAGCATAATGAGGTTTGGCCCATCTCGAATGGCAAGATACTTCCTTCAACTCCTGAAGAGAACGGAAACCATCAGTTGGATGCGGACTCTTTAAGAAACAATGAAATCAAAATCATAAAGATCAGAAGATCAGCATCTCTGACCGAGTGGATGGACCATCATACTCAACTACTTGATTATAGTTTTGACAAGGAAATGACAAGACGGTTATCTAGGAGCTTGAAGGTGAGGAACGAGAATGAATATGCATTCGCCGAATATGCTCCTAAGTCACTCAGGAACGGACTCTCTTTGCGAGATCATCTTCGTTCCAGTAATTTTCTACCAAGTGAGGCATCTAGAGGTTCATTTTCTGCGGATATTTCAATGAGCAGCACTTTAGAGGATCATAAACAGAACATTGTGATTTCAGAATCTTTCAGTGAACTCATAGGATCTCATGAAAGCGCAAAGTCTGTAGAAGATGTTTCAATGTTAATTGGAGGAGAGGAAGCAACGGACGCCCTGCCTGGAGCCGAAACCATGCTTTCTTCAGACCAGGAAGAATCCTGCATCGCCAAAGAGGATTTGCTTCCTACTTGTATGAATGAGTTACCTATTCAACAGGATGATCTAGAAAAAGTGGTCGATAGCACGAGTTTTCCCATTTCAGAAGGTAACTAGACCTTTTTACATTATAGCTTCTCAATCTTCCTGATTCTCTGTCATTATAAGAAGTTAAAATATACTTGCATCATAAGTTATTGTGCTTTCAGGTCCCAATTCTGAGCCTTCATATGCCCCAAATGATTCCTTGGATACAGCGAACATGTTATGTAGCAATGTCATTGACGATTCTGCAATGAGATCTCCAAAAACATCGCTCGTCGGTTATGAAGATAATCTTGACGCCCTTGAAAGGCTATCCCACATCAAAAAGGACAAAACACTTGATGCTGATGACCTCCATTATGTTAAACTCATCCTTGAGCTCTCAGGGTTGTTGAGCAAAGATCAACGTCAAACCCGACTCTTGCTAGAGAAACCACTTGACGAAGCACTTTTTGAGGAAGCAGAGGCAGGCTTACTCCCTGAACCAAGCTGCTCGTCCAAAGGCCGCGACACTTGCCACCACCGCAAGCTTCTGTTTGATTTGATCGACGAGGCACTGCTTCATATATTTGACAGATCATGCACGTACTATCCAAAAGCATTGTCCTCAATGTGCCAAGTGCGTCCAGTCCCAACAGGTATTGATGTTTTTAAGGACGTCCGAGCGTATATCAGCACTTGCTTTAGTCGAAGACCTGTCTCGGATCCCTCGTTGGATGGCACAGTGGCTCATGATTTGTCCAAGGACAACGGCTGGATGAGTCTCCAGCACGACAGTGAATCTGTTGCTCTTCAGCTTGAGCATATGATATTCAATGAGCTGCTGGACGAAGTCATTGGTTAGGCGTGCTTGGTTCAACTCGAACAACTTTGTATATAATTATTGGACGCTGCATATATATCGAGAATGCGAGGGCATCTGTTGTTGATAAACTAATTTGGTCGTCGGTCTAAGGTAGGCGATCCTCGCGGTTTTGTATATGGCTTCTATTCTTGATTGTTTCAGCATCTGATTGTTGCCTAGCGTTGATTCTCTCATATACACAATACTGAATGTATAATACAAGTTCTCGGAAGCTATGTATAATACGAGTTCGAAATTCACATACCGATAATATATTAAGGAGTTGTAGATTTGTTCATATGAAGTTCTGCCGTAGTTGGTGGTTCTAGTTTGTTTTTCAGAAGATTGGATAGAGAAGTAAGAGTCGCATAAACTATAATCCTAAAGTTTAGAAAATTGAAAAACTCAGTTCCACACTAAATAAGGTGACAAAAATATAACGTTTCTTCCTCTCATAACATGATAACATGTCAATCTTAGTCTACAAAGAAGCTAGGCAATAAACAATAACATCGTAATAATTTATTTGGGGAACATGTTATCATTCACATGTGCAAACCCTAACACAGGCATCAATTCCTTCTCCCGAAATCAAACTAGAGAATGCCCGCACTCTCTCACTCATGGCGCTGCACTTCAGCGCAAGACTCTCACAGTCAATTCGTCGAACACTTTGCGTGCAACTCCAACTCATCCACAAATCTCCCACGTACTGCACTCAAACTACATCTGCCCTGTTGAGCCCCTCAAATTTGGATTCGAATGATACAATTGAATCGAATCCTTGCTTGTCAAAAAACTTAGAGAGACATCCAAGATGTGAACCAGTTGGGTCGGTGTTTCAAACGTGGATGGGCGATGGGTTCCCAGTGCATAGAGGCGATATTTTTCATGCTATCAATCGGTTGAGGAAACTGAAGCTGAATAAACGGGCACTTGAGGTGAATCCCTTTGTGAATCTTATAGTAAAGTCCTGATCTTTATGGGTTTTGGGTAATGCATAACAACTGTTTGTTAAAATGCTTGTCCGGGTAGGGAGCTTGTGTTGTTTTAGGAATGGTGTCGTATACGTACTCCCTCGGTTCCTATATAACTACAACGTCTTCGTATTTTCCACTAATAAATACGTATTTTTATGAGTTTTAGTTTTTACATCAAGCAAGGCCAAGATAGTTTTTTTATCTGTGGTTGAAGTAATCTACTCAAACAATCAGCAGCCGACGTTTCACGATAAATTTGTGAAAGCAGAGGTTTGATTGTCCCGCGGCTCGGGTCAGGGTCATGCTATTTCTCTTACAATGTGAATGTGCAGAGGTTTTAGTTTTATCGGGATCATCAATATATGTCGTGTGCATCTCGATGACTCTTGGTTATGATATGCTTAGAATGTGTTATGCTACATCGCAGGTGATGGAGTGGGTGATCAGGGAAAGACCTTATAAGCCAAGGGAGCTGGATTACTCATACTTGTTAGAGTTCACCATGAAGCTTCATGGAATATCACAAGGAGAAAAGCTGTTTTCTTGTGTTCCATCAGAATTCCGAAACAAGTTGTTGTACAATAATCTAGTGATCGCGTGCTTGGACACGGGTGCGATTAGGCTTTCGCTAGAATACATGAAGAAGATGAGGGAGCTCGGACATCCGATCTCGCATTTGATCTTCAACCGTCTCATCATACTCCATTCCTCGCCCAGCAGGAGGAAAACCATCCCGAAATTCCTTGCACAGATGAGGGCTGATAAGGTGGTTCTTCATGTCTCAACTTACAACATTCTTTTGAAAATCGAAGCTGGTGAACACAATATTGATGGTTTGGTTAGAGTCTTCGATGATATGAAGCGGTCTGGTGTGGAGCCGAATGAAATAACTTACTGTATCCTAGCGACATCCCATGCTGCTGCGAAGCTGTACACGGTATGTGAGACGTATGTTGAAGCTATTAAGACGTCCATGACGGGTGATAATTGGTCGACCTTCGATGTTCTGATCATATTATATGGATATCTAGGGAAAGTCAAGGACTTGGAGCGTACTTGGGCTGTTGTCCGAGCGCGGCCTCATGTTAGATCCAAGTGTTTCCTACTAGCAATAGAAGCATTTGGCAGAGTTGGAGAACTGAGTCGGGCCGTGGAGGTTTGGGAGGAAATGAAATCTACAAAGGAGTTGAAGTCTATTGATGTGTTTAATTCGATAATCTCGGTTTACTGCAAACACGGGTTTCTCGATAAAGTCTGTGGACTCATAAGGGAAATGAAGTCGAATGGATACAGACCAAATGCCATAACCTACCGACATCTCACATTGGGTTGCTTGAAAGCAGGATTGAAGGAGGAATTTTTCAGAACCTTAGAGTTAGGAATGAAGCAGACGACAGTAAAAAAGGTGACGAGATCTACCCCATGGCTCGAGACTACTCTATCCATTATCGAGTTGTTGGCCGATAAAGGGGATGCAGAGAATGCCGAGAAGCTGTTTGAAGAGCTTGAAAAGGCAAAGTATTCTAGGCATACTTTTGTATACAACAGTTTGTTGAAGGCTTATGTAAAGGCCAAAATGTATCGCCCTGATCTTTTAAGAAGGATGATTCTTGGCGGTGCTCGCCCGGATGCCGAAACCTACAGCTTGATTAAACTTATTGATCAGTTTAAGACCTGAAGCGTTCTAGAACAGATTCATTGTGTGTATAACAGCTTCCGCTGCTGTCTTGCGGTGCAAGAAATTTGATTCGGTCAGGAGAAGATAGAAGCAAAACCTCTGCCAATCTTACGATCCAGGAGTAGACCTTCTTCCATGTCCGAGCTCCCAATGGCGCCCATGGTGACCATGCGAAGAAATACTCACCTGGTGCAACTCGCTCGTCGGGTCGAGGGCCTGTTAAATGGAGGTGGAATCACTGGCTAGACGCATGATCCACCACTCACCAGCGCGCGACAAAGCTCATTCTTGATGCCCTTGAAGACCAACATGTGATCCCCTAGCTGCATCACTCCCACCCCGTACATCATAAATTCATAATCCTCCTCTTCTCCAGGATGGCCGCGACGAAACTGTACTGCCTCCACATACCATGAACAATCCCCTTGACCAAGATTAGGCACCATGATATGAAAAAGGGGTATCCTACACACGATATTTTCCCATGGCAACTCCCCTCACTGAGCAGTGAATGTTAGAACAACTCTGAAGTTATATTACAACAATGTTTCACGATGAAGACATTGGCTTCTGGCGTTATATCAGGAAATGCTAATAAATTCACTTAAAATAATGTTCTCCGTGATCCTAACTTAGAGCATTTGGATCATAATCTCTATTTTTTCATTTCTGTTATGCTACAATAATTGGATCGACAATAATAAAGAATGTTATGATAACTTTATCTAATTTCTCACTTTCACATTATAATTTTTATTTTTTAACATATATTATAACATATATTTGGGTGAATTGTTCAAAACTTTCCAATAATTTTTTTTATGTTTTTATATTCATTTTGATTTTCACCGTTCATATACACAGTGCACAAAATATGATAAAATCTTTTCTTATGATTTACAAATCAAAACGAAATCAAAACATAAATGAAAGATTCCATTTAAAATTTTTGTGAATCTTATCTTATATTTTTTTAACATCATTTTAATTTTTGATTACGTCATTATTTTATTATTGCTGTTTTTAAATTGAATCTTTATTTTCGGTGGGCTGAGCCATGCCATTTCTGATCACTCACCCTACTTCCAGTTGCTCCTCCCTTTTTCACCATTTCTATCCACACAAGCTCCATCGTCGACCAGCCATGGCCGCTCGACTCCTCCATTCTTCACCACAATTCCCTTCACCTTCAACCCCAAAACCACCCCATTTGTCCCCAATTCGCATCCTCTCATCTCTCCCATTCACTACATCACTCACCTTTCCCCTTCAATCATCACCATCATCTCATTCAAAGTTCAAGTTTTTTCATCACCCAAATGAGAAGAAACGAAGAATCGGCTTTGTAGCAGAGGAATCGACGGCGGGTGCTGTTGAAATCGTGAATAGGAGTGAAGATGGTTCCACTGTTGTCATTCAAGTTCTGCTCTTTGCTGCGTTTGTTGGTCTGTCGGTTCTCACTGTTGGGGTAAATGCTCCGATTTCTGAAAACCCTAATTTTTGGGGTACTGATTTTGGTTTGTGGGTTTGCTGGAAATGTGGATTTGGGAGGTGGGTTGTTGTCAGAATTTGATTTTGGGTTGTGGATTTGATATGGATTGGTTTCACTGGTAGCTGGTTTCCATCTCGGTGGTTGCTCTAATGGTACTGTTCAGAATAGTTTATTCGCTTAGGATAGGGCGAAATTATTACAAGGGCATGCATGGATCCTGAGTCACTAGGATTATTGGCGATTGGTTTTGAGTTGGAACCTAAATAGTTACAGTAGAAACCTAACAACAATGCTTCCGTTGAGTTTCATGCGTCTCACGTGATTTGTTGATAACGATCAAAATGAACAGATGAACAAAATCACAAAAATGACTGCCCAAGTGAATGTCCCAAACGTGATTTCTTGACAACCGGTCAAAATGAACAGATGCACAAAATCACAAACATGATTGCGTTAGTGGCCGTCCCTAACATGATTATAGTCTTAAAAATCCCATTGGTTTGGCCAGTAGTCGCGAAGGACGTTAGTGCAATGTTTACGTGTGGATTCAAGGAGGGAATTTGCGTGAGGGGCGTGTTAAGAATGATGTCTGTTTGCTTTGAATGTGTTTAGGTGATTTTTGCAATGGCTAATGGGATTGTGATCTTGTTTGTTCATACTTGCAGGTGATATACCTAGCAGTGTCAGATTTCTTGCAGAAAAGGGAAGCAGAGAAGATTGGTAAAGAAGTGGCAGAGAAGGAGAAGAGAGTTCGAAAGAAGGAGCGGGCGAAAGCAAAGGCTGGACCGAAAGGATTTGGCCGGTAGATGGATCAATGATCAAGATGATAAGGCTGATTAGGTCTTCCCACCAAGCTTTGCTTGAGCTTTCTTCATCCACGGCGTGCCTGGATTCTGAAGTGAGTTGGCCATTCAGTATCTCAAGGCATCAAATATTTTTAAGTGGATCCGATGAACGACGAAGAAATTTCTCTAGCAGGGAAGAATTTGTCATTCCTGCCTCAATGTAGCCAAATTCTTTATGTAATTCAGTGTCAAGAGGTAAGTTTTTTTCACTATTGTCAATGTAGCCAATTTTTCTATGCAACTCAACCTGGGATGTACCTATGGGATGAAGAGGCAATGATTCTTCTTCAGTTCTCTTTCTCGTCCAATTTCATTTAACTGTCTTGAGTGGTTTTGAAAGTTGGTTTTGTGATTCTCGGAATTCTGATGCATCATGGTTTCTATCGAGGTAATTAGCGAGACGAACAGTTCCATCATCACAGTTCCCATATTGATGTTTGTGTTGAGTGATTTCTGCATGTTTCGTATTTTTTCAAGAATGTCTGAACTGCTACCCTGAGTTATTTTAGATGAATAATTTAGAAATCGGAAGCCCTTTACCATACAAGTATGATTCATGTTATATTCATCGCTGTTCAATTTGACGGAGGCCAATCTAGCCATGTAGGCAAGGCGTCTCCTCATGCCCAAGTGCAGCCAATATGTTCCGAACTCATTTTCTTTGACGATGCTCCCCCAGTTTTCTGTCCAACCTAGTGTCAACAATCGGATCAGATGCCAGTTTTTGTGTAGTACAACTTTGGCAAAAGTCAAACATGTAGTACAATGTACGACATAATCGTAATCGTGAGCTGTTTGTTTATGCATACCTTTCAATCGAGGTATGAACATGAGATCTTCCCCAGATAACTGACTTAACTAATTCAAAAGTCC
The DNA here is from genome assembly GCA_035668315.1 of Drosera spatulata. Lineage (NCBI taxonomy): Eukaryota > Viridiplantae > Streptophyta > Magnoliopsida > Caryophyllales > Droseraceae > Drosera > Drosera spatulata. The sequence continues at coordinate 13,930 of JAOVYX010011413.1, forward strand.
CTTGCATAACTGAAGACTTTCAGATCAGCAAGAGTTGCCACTACAGCATCATGGCTTGCTCCAAATCTCCCAGGTCAACGTCGCAGCTGGCGGCTCCATCCGTCGTGTTTCTCTTGGCCATTCAGTTCTCCTTCGCTACTGTCCATGGTGATGGGGGTGGCGCCCCCAACCTTCATGCCAAGGGCCTCATACTGGTTAAAGTTTACTGCCTCATCATCTTCTTCGTCAGCACTTTCGGCTTTGGAATTTCTCCTTACTTCCTCAGGTGGAACGAGACTTTTCTTCTGCTGGGGACACAGTTTGCCGGAGGAGTGTTTCTGGGAACTTCTTTGATGCATTTTCTGAGTGACTCAACCTCCACGTTTCAGTCGCTAACCACCTTGGGCTATCCCTTCTCCTACATGTTGGCCTGCGCAGGATATCTGCTGACCATGTTGGGCGATGTTGTAATAGGCTATGTCGCAGAGAAGAGTGCCAGGGCTGAAGGGAAGACCAGACCTGGTGGCCACGGTTCTGATCTTGATGTGGAAGCAAAGATGGATGTGACGATTGATCAGAATCCATTGTTCCTGAAGACAACATCGATTGGGGACACCGTGCTGCTGATCCTCGCATTGTGCTTTCATTCTGTTTTTGAGGGCATTGCTGTTGGTATCGCACGTAAGTCAAATATACTTTATTAGCTTCAAGAATTGAGTTTGTGTTTCGCTGTTTACTTCAGATTCCAAAAATACTATAGCAATATAGCTAAAACCATTCTACAGCTTTCGAATTTTTATGCCACTCTGTTGTAAATTTTTCGCTTGTTTCGACTAACTCGTTCATTTCTTCCTGCCCATGAAAAACCTTGATGTTTCAGCTACGGAAGCAGAGGCATGGAAAAACCTGTGGATTATATCTTTGCACAAGGTATTCGCGGCAATGTCAATGGGAATTGCTCTTCTAAAGATGCTGCCCAAGAACCCTTTCCTGCTCACTGCAACTTATTCCTTGGCCTTCGCCATTTCTAGCCCTGTTGGTGTCGGTATTGGCATCGCGATTGATGCCACAACTCAAGGTGCTCGGGCCAACTGGGTCTATGCCATAAGTATGGGATTGGCTTGCGGTGTCTTCGTCTATGTAGCCATAAACCATCTCATTGCCAAGGGTTTCAAGCCACACTCTCCATCATACTATGATACTCCCTCTTTCAAGTTCTTGGCTGTGTTTCTTGGCATCGCCATTATCGCGATTGTCATGTACTGGGACACTGGTTAATCCTGCGTGAATCGCCATAATATTGATCTTCGACATATGAATCGTTTATCATCATTTTTTCTTGCATTTCTGTGTTGTATGCGTTATATTGGAATATGTTTGTGATTTTTTGGATCATTTCTGTATGTATGCGTGTGATATTTTTGGGTCATTTCTGAATGTACGTGTGTGACAAGCCTTTGTAATTGAATTGGAGCGTCAAGTTGAGTAGGAGACCATTTCTCTTCTTCAACTAGAACGTTCCACTATTGTAATCATCAACCTGCAATAAAAGTGAAAGATATTCACTGGAGCCCCCAAGCGAAAGATATTCACTGGAGCCCTCAATGTTATCATTGGTATGCTAAAGAAGTTTCTTGTCCGATGTCTGGATTCCTATTGGATCGAATTCTGTAGAGAGGTTTTTTTTGTTGATTGTGTTAACTTATTATATGAAAAATATATTATATCCCGACATGGTACAATAACTTATAAAGACCATACGATATCTATTTTATGAACGAGAAAAAGAAAGAAAAATCAAAAAGATTCATTTTGCGGTGTTCTCACGCTGGCAATACATATTCTTCACAAGTGACGCACAGCACTCAACATCCTGTCTTGTTCTGTTTCTCCACTTTCATCTTCTTTATCTTCACATTTCTTCAAAGCAAGAAAAGCAAGCAAAACCACAACTCTTTTCCACATTTTTTGTAAGCTAGCTTTGATTGATCGGATTCAGATGGCGAACGACAAGAGGATCGGTGTCGCGATCGACTTCTCAAAGAGCAGCAAGGCGGCGCTTCAATGGGCGATCGACAACCTGGCGACGAAAGGCGACACTCTTCATCTCGTCCATGTCCGGCCTCCGACGCCAGTCGAGTCACGCAACCTTCTCTGGGCCACCTCTTGTCACGTTAGTACTCATCGGCTTTTCTCGAATGAGTTCTTCGATTATATGAGTAGGTGATTGATTAGCTGTTCAAAACTCTTGAAAACCAAAACCAATAATATAAACAGAAAACCACTGATGAAAACAGGCCCTTTGTTTTTGGTTAAATGATTTTTTGTTGTGTGTGTTTGTGTAGCGTTGATTCCGTTGTCGGAGTTCAAGGTGCCGGAGGTGATGAAGCAATACGAGGTCCAGTCGGATTACGAGGTTATCGATCTGTGTGAGATCGCTGCGCGACAGAAAGAGGTTCGTGTTCTTGTTTTCTGTTTCTGATTCAGGTTTTGGTTTGTTTTATGAGCGATTTGATGAATCGGGTGTTTTTTTTGGTAGGTGATAATTGTTGATAAGGTGTATTGGGGAGATGCAAGGGAGAAGGTGTTGCAAGCTGTGGATGATCTGAAGCTTGATTCTCTAGTCATGGGCAGCAGGAGCCTTAGTGGAATCAAGAGGTACTCCACTAATTGTAACATAGTTGTCGTGCCCACCGGTGAAAGTTTAGCTCCATAATTTTTTAATGGATTTGGTGAATTTCTATAGTCATAAGCATATTTGTGATTAGTTCGGTATATTTAAAAATCAATGGTTATGATTATAAATTTATTTTTACGCATTAATTGAAGAGAGAGAATCAATCTCGGATTGATTTTTACTGTACAAATCCATTTTTCCATTTTATAATTTAATGACGAATTGATATATACTGGTGCATAATGTCATATTGAAGTTGACATTGCAAGGAGGAGTATGATAATTTGCATTATTTCTATGGTCATTGAATCATTGGTGTGATATTTAAGCGTGTCGGTGCAGGATAATATTGGGAAGTGTTACCAGTTACGTGATAACATCGGCTACTTGCTCAGTCACTATTGTCAAGGAGCCGAAGTCTAAAACTGAGAGATCATCATCATCATCATCATCATCTCAATTGCAATAGAGATCAATGCAATCCTTGTGCTCTACCTGTGTAGTAAGGGGCTTTAAGTGTAATTGTATGTATGTATCTATTCGTGCAGTGTTACAAGTATGATGCTGAAATGGTAAACTAGCGTCGTCAACTGGTTATGTCTCGCTACCCTAGGCAAGCTAAGGTGGTCGACGAACATGTGCGAGTTGCTTTTGTGTGTAAAGGAGTTGAATAAATATTATCGATGCAAGCATTGTGACATATGGGTAAATGATCGTGGCCTAGTGCAAGGATTGCAAGTTTACATGCTCGATAGACATACAGATCAAGATCGATGCAAGCATTGTGACATATGGTTATCATGCAAGCATTGTGACATATGGGTAAATGATCGTGGCCAAGTGCAAGGAAGAATGCAAGTTCACATGCTCGATAAACATACAGATCAAGATCGATGCAAGCATTGTGACAAATGGGTAAATGATTGTGGTCAAGTGCAAGGAAGAATGCAAATTGTGACATATGGGTAAATGATCGCGGCCAAGTGCAAGGAAGAATGCAAGTTTACATGCTCGATAGGCATACAGATCAAGATCACAAAGCAAGTAAACCACGGTCACCATGACCACGACCCTAAACGAACTAAACGTTGCAACGGTTCAAAACTTAAGATGATCGAAAACCAAATCGATGGAACTTTGTACACCAGAAAGCGGAAGGGAACCGATAGCGAATGGAACTGAAATTGAAAAGGATATGAACCTAAGACATAAACAGCAGGTTCTTAATAGGAAGGTTCATCAAAGTTGAGCTCGAACATATAATCAGAATGAGATTTGAATTTCTACAATAGGGTGATCAGATGAGTATGAAGAAGAAGCTTATACCAAAATGTATGAGATAAATTTCTAGAAACATAAGATATACTTCTAAAATCAATTGACAATTGAAAAAAAGGCCCATGATTTATTTATATTGCAGCCCATGCTCTTTTGGACTTGAAACACACGTGCGGTTAGTCTAACATGTATAGACATGACTCTGATATCATATACAAACATGAGTTTCACTTCTAAAACCAATTGTAAATGAAAGAAGTAGTCCATGATCTATTTATATTGTTGTAGGTTTTACCAAACTTCGATGTGAGTTCATTATCTCTAAACGATGTTGAGGGGGTAACTAGAGGAACAGGCAGACTAGAGTATGAATATCAGCTGCAAATATAAGACATTGCAACTTTGAAGCTGAAGTGACGGTCCGAGGGATCTGGTGATCGAGAGTTTGAGAATATGTCACTGAGGGTGGTTCATACTAAACGCAAGGCTTTCACCCAAAAACAAACAGAAGCACGAAAGCTTCTCCCAACTTTTGGCTAACAATACTGGACAACTTCTACATAAACGTAAAATGTCATGTTCTGAAAGTTGCCTCGCTTCAAATTTAACCATGAAAGCTAGAAATGATTAAATAACCTTGACTCGCACGCTATTTTCTTCCCTGGCAACCAAACCAAGAACAATACATAAGAAGATGCTTCATGAAATAAACCGAAGAAAAAATGCTTGCAAGGTAAAGCTCATGTGAATTGGAATAATAAGCCACTACATTTACAGCAATGCATACTGAGATGACATTGATGATAACTCAGAAATTAGACCATCCTACGGAACAGTTGTCGCTGCATACGTCTAACAAAAGCCGCATGCCGCACATCTGAGTTCTTAGTCTATTGCCTGATCTATGATAAACTGATCGAATGAACATTTCCTTTTCAGCTCATAGAACTAGGGAAGCATGGACTGATCATTCAAAAATTGGGACACAGAAGAGCAAAGCATACCACGTACATCCGCTAATAAACGAAAGGGATGAATCTGTACCTAACTTTATCCATATAACCCCTGTAGTCTTCTTTGAATTCTTCTAACATCAGGGCTTGCTCCAACTTCGCCTTCTGTGTATAATACAGCAGGCACATTGCCAACATGAACAGGAAGGTAAGGGATGCACGCATAGCAACAGGATACGCCAACAGCAACCACATAGTTGATGCATAAATGGGATGCCGGGCCCATCTGTACGCTCCAAACGGTACAACACTCATCGACTCAACAACCTTCTTTGAATACTTTGACAGATAGAAATTGGCGCTATACTGCACGAAAATGGAAGTGATGATCACAATCCAAATTGGAACACAACTCCAACCACCAGGGATCAGGTGCAACTCCGGTGCCTCATAGGCCACCAGCCAATGACCGGCTATAACACCGACACCAAACAACGCCCTGCACCAATTCGGCACATTGACGTCCCACTTGGGATCCTGTGCTGGGACCTCGAAATTACCATACAACCGCTTCCTCGCCGACACATTCAAGAAGAAGAAATACAGATACGACCAAAAGAACGCCCACGGCCATCCCTCCAAGAACCCATTCAACACCGCCGGCGGAACAAGAGTCATATAAAAAACAGCAGACACAACAACCGCGACCTGATCATAAACCCCCGCCTCCCCCCCACATATACCGCCACAATCCAAACAACCCGTAACCACCAACACCCGCGGCAACAAACCACGGCCAAAACATCCAACTCCAGCTAAAATGCATCCAAAAAGAACGGATTCAACACCAAATTCACCACCCATTTCACCGCCGACACCCCAATCGCCGCCACCGCAGCCCATTTACATACCCCAAGTGGGGTCAATTCCAAAAGGGTATTCTTTACCACCTCAAATGATAAACCCTTCGGATTAGGGTTTTGGGGAACCGAACCCGAGTCATAAGAATACTGATAATTGAGGGGTTTCCCCAAAAGAGTTCGTCGAGGGTGATTCCACGAGGGGATTCGTGGTGATTTGAGGGGTGAAAATGAGGTGAAGAGGGGATGTGGAGCGGTGGTGGATGGGACGCGTAGAAGGTGTTTGTTGAAATGACTGTGAGAGGTTTTGGGGATTTGAGGAGGGGAGAGGTGGAGTCCTGGTGGGTGTGTGGTGGAGCAGAGAATTGCTGATGAAGAAAACATGGAGGAGGGTGTCGTGGTTACTGCGAGGGAGAGTAGAGGGGGTGGTGTTGATGATGAGGCCAGGGATGAAACGTGTGTTGATGTTCTGTGGAAAGAGAAAATTTGATTGCCTGCGTTGGTGGGGGAGAAATGACCTGCTTCGAGCGGTCGATAAAATATTTGACATGAGTTATCGACTATTAAACATTGTTCTTTTTACTCGAGACAATATTTTTAAATCATGACAATGAACATTATGTTTTATTATAATGTTATAAAGAAATTCAAAAAAATATGAAATAATAATCAATTTTTTTAAATTACATATTGAATATTAAATATAAAAAATGAATAAATTACAAAAGTTATAAGACCAATAGAATCATTTTCTCCGATACGATTTAATTGTAACAGTAACTATGCGTATTTGTCGAGACAAATTTTGATTCACGTCGTAGGACAATTAAATATCATTTTTTGAAAAATTATCATGAAATAATAATGATAATTGAAATTATATATTTCAACCTATAATTAATACCATAATTTTCTTGCATCATTAACATAAAAAATGAAGCACCTTAACCGTATTGAATAATAAAAACAATCAAAATGAATTAGGACGAGGAGTAATTGAAAAGCGATGTAAACATCCAACAATTTTTTGATGTCAAATCACATCATTATCTAAGATAAATTTATCCATAATTAAATCGTCAAACTATCTTTTGTAAGACTCTGAGAAACAAAAAACATATCGAACAAGATAATTAATTAATTTTAACAGGATTACTTCAAAACAAACAATAATCACCCAAAATGAAAATCAAGACACAGTACCCATCAATATGACTAACCATTTCGTCATTAGGTATTTATAGCAGTAGATTAATTTGTCTTGGGAAATTCTCTCCCATGAAATGATATTACTTTTTTCTATAATAAATACAATAATTTGATTGATACAAGATCTTATACGTATGTTGAATCTTTATAAAATTTATTTTTAAAAAATAATATTTTTTAATGATATTAAGATTTACTTAATAATTATGATAGAAGATAATATATTATAACAGAATTTGATTAATTTTATAATTTTTTAAATAATAATTTTTAAAATAAAATAAAATTATAATTTTTATAAATATCGAATATAAAAATATTATACTCATCGTGATACGAAAGAATAGTAATTAGCATAATCACAACAAACAGACTTTTCATATAGAACGAGTAGATCATTCTCCGTTGTGCGGTGGGAAAGCATTCCATCAGGAAAAAAGTCCAAGTCTCGGAAACAAAAATGTTTCCTCACAGCACCAGCAACAACAACGGCGGCAACAACGGCAACATTGGCAACATTATCCATTTCCAAATTCGAAATCTGAAATGATGATAGTATTCTCAAAGCTCCGTCGCTCCATTTCTCGATCACATCGATTCAAGGTAACACACTGATCATCATCATCTCCATCATCGGTTTCCGATCCTCGATTCTCTTCATCTCCTCTCACTCAATCGATCGACACCAGAACATCATCAATGGTCGCAGAGCTCGGAGTCCATCGACGACAGCGGCGGCGTTGCGTGATCCGAGGACGGCGTTGGTGGATTCTGTGGTTGGAAACCCTAAATTTTGGAGGTTCTTCTCCGACGAGGCCCAGTCGAAGAAGAGTCGGTGGTGTAGTTAGGGTTTTTTGTGTTCTGTTTAAAGTCTTTGTTGGTTTTGGTTTGGGTGTTTTGTGTGGAATATGGTGAAACTAATGAAGTGAGGTTTTGGTGTGTGTGGGGTTTGGTTGCAGATTATGGGAATTATTATCCCAAGGATATGAAGGAAGTTCGGAAATCTGATGAGAAGAAATCCGATTCTGAAGGTCTGTTGTTCGCCTCTTATTCTCGAGTATAGTGTGTAGGTTTATCGACATGAAAAAAAAGATAAGATATATACGTAGACAACTCATAACCCATCATGTTCAGCTTTTGGGTTAATAGTTAGGTCCATTTCGCATGTATCGTATTCATGTGTATCATCGGATTAATAGTTGGATCCATTCATATGTATCATATTCATATGTGTATCATCGCACTTAGTTAATAATTTTTGGGTGGAAGTGTGGAACATATTGGGTGGAAGTGTGGAACAGTGAGTAATCTCATTGGCTTTGCATCACTTTGACCCTCTTTTACTTAATCAGCTGAAAGGTGTACAATGTTAATGGCTAGCAGTTCTGGTTGTGACATCGGGATAGGGATAATAATACAGCCAGTACTCGCTTACGATAGACATAGAACTGGAACAACAAGAATGTATGATATGAGTCTAGTATCATCGCTTGAGTATGATATCCTTGCATCTACAGTTCTAAAATGGACATATCCAAATGGAGGAGCCTGGATATGCTTAAAAGGGATCCTGACAGGGGAGAATGTATAGATATTCTATATAGATTCCTTGCGATCATTAAATAGGATTTTATGATATTCTATATCTGATTTTAAGATTATGTCATTAATAAGGAGGATATATGATTGATTAAGATTTTATGATATTTTTTAATCTTAGTTTAGAGTTTCATTTTTAGATTTAGATTTTATAATTTAGAGTAGATTTATTATACCTTTATAAATAGGTTGTTATGTTTGAAAGTTATTCTCTCAGTTGGATTCGAGCTTCTCTCGTGGATTAAGGTTTTATCTCGTCCCTTGAGAGTGTCCTCTAGAATGATATCTAGAACATCACCCCGGGTGGATTTGTTTTAACTTGTATTTGGTATCTAGGTGATACTTCAAACACGGACGATCATTCAAAGTTTCAAGAAACTCTTGTGAAGATGCTCCGGAGTTTGGCTATACCATTGATTCTTCTTGGGTTGTTTCTTGTTACTTCTGCCGAACAAACGCAGGTTACGTTTTCTAATTTTCAAATCTTTTCTGTGGCATTTATGGTTCTGACCTCTGAATCCCTCTTGTTCTTCCGTATTTGTTTGAGCTCTGCCAGCATCTTGCTTGATGATTTTTTAACTTCTTGTCCCTCTGACTGCTAAATCATAAAGTTCTGTGGTATTCTCTTGCAGATTAGTTTCCAGGAATTCAGAAACAAGCTTCTTGAACCGGGTCTTGTGGATCATATAGTTATTTCCGACAAGTCAGTCGCCAAAATATACGTGAGGAGTTCGCCTCGCATGCAAACAGAAAGTGATGTTGCAAAAGGACCTGTCAGCGAGACCGCTTCTAGTAGCCGTCCAGCCCAGTACAAATACTCTATTAACATTGGAAATGCTGAATCTTTCGAGGAGAGGTTGGATGCAGCCCAGAAAGCACTAGGAACAGACATTCATGACTACGTGCCTGTAATATATGCCTCTGAAATAGATTGGTTTCAAGAAATATTGAGTGTTGCCCCTACCCTTATACTTCTAGGAAGTTTGTACTTCATAGGTAGTAGAGGTGGAATTCGCAATATCTTCAACATGGGAAAAGCCCAAATTACCAAACTGGATAAGAATGCCAAGAATAAGGTAAGATACATCTCTTGATTAAGAGTAGTGGCTCGCACAATCTCTGATTTTCTTACTTTGTTGTTATTCTTATGTTTGCTTTTGCTGTTTTCTAGTACTTGAGTCATTCACTTGTCATCCGTGTTACAGGTGTATTTCAAAGATGTTGCTGGTTGTGACGAGGCAAAGCTAGAAATAATGGAGTTTGTACACTTTCTCAAGAATCCTAAAAAGTATGAGGAGTTGGGGGCCAAGATACCTAAAGGAGCTCTGTTAGTGGGTCCTCCGGGGACTGGGAAAACCCTTCTGGCTAAAGCAACTGCGGGAGAGTCTGGTGTGCCCTTCTTATCCATATCTGGTTCAGATTTCATGGATATGTTTGTAGGTGTCGGACCATCGAGGGTGAGAAGCCTCTTCCAACAGGCAAGGCAATGCGCACCCAGTATTATCTTTATTGATGAGATTGATTCCATTGGTCGCGCAAGAGGCAGAGGAGGTTCTGTAGGTGGACATAGCGAGCAAGAGAGCACACTAAATCAGCTACTCGTTGAGATGGATGGTTTTGGAACTACATCAGGAGTAGTGGTGTTTGCTGGCACAAATAGGCTAGATATATTGGATAAAGCATTGTTGAGACCTGGCCGATTTGATCGCCAGATCACCATTGACAAGCCTGATATCAAAGGCCGCGAACAGATTTTTCAGATTTATTTGAAGAAACTTAAGCTTGATCATGAGCCATCATATTATTCGGAAAGACTTGCAGCCCTGACACCTGGATTTGCTGGAGCTGACATTGCAAATGTTTGTAATGAAGCTGCCTTGGTTGCTGCTAGGAATGAGGACGCGCAGATTACAATGGAACATTTTGAATCTGCTATTGATAGAGTCATAGGTGGTTTGGAAAAGAAGAACAAGGTAGATGAACGTTTCTGCAGAATATTGCTTATGTTTGTGTAGTTTCCCATATTTCGAACTTCTGCCTTCCTCCCATAAACATTACAAGTTACTGATTACCATATCTTGTGCAGGTTATAAGCAAAAAGGAAAGGCGGACTGTTGCATACCATGAATCGGGCCATGCCGTTGCAGGGTGGTTCTTGGAACATGCAGAACCGCTATTGAAGGTCACTATCGTTCCCCGTGGCACAGCAGCGTTGGGTTTTGCACAATATGTTCCGAATGAAAATCTTCTCATGACGAAAGAGCAGCTCTTTGACATGACCTGCATGACGCTTGGTGGCCGAGCAGCTGAACAGGTATTGCTTTTCCAATTCCTGTGCCTTTTTTAAACCTTCTTTGCTACACCTTCATCAGCAAAGCTTAGCCGCTTCACTCAGTCTGAGTCAAAGTTTACATCATTTCCATTTTACCAATTAGAGTCCTCAGTTTTTGATTCTCATATCGTTGTAGGTTTTATTGGGGAAAATCTCAACCGGTGCCCAAGACGACTTGGAGAAAGTGACGAAGATGACCTATGCCCAAGTAGCAGTCTATGGTTTCAGCGACAAAATAGGCCTCCTCTCCTTCCCGCAAAGGGGCGATAATGGCTTTGAGACGACAAAACCGTACAGCAGCCAGACAGAAGCAATGATCGACAGTGAAGTACGAGAAGGGGTAGGAAAAGCATATCAACGAACAGTCGAACTGATAGAGGAGCATAAGGAGCATGTAGCTGCCGTAGCCGAGCTGCTGCTGGAGAAGGAAGTGCTGTACCAGGAGGACTTGGTGCGTGTTCTCGGGGAGCGAACATTCAAGAACAACGAGTTCTCTAACTACGATAGGTTCAAGAAAGGATTCCAGCAGAAGGAAGAGGACGGTTCTCAAATGACGCAGGAAGACAATAGGCCTTCTACGCTTGATCCCGGGGTTCTGCCAACTTGTTACTCTTTTTGGACGTGATACAGATGTTGATTCGAGGTATTGTAGATGAAATTAACCCGGCTCGATTCAGTTGGGACTACTCCTTTTTGTGAAGGCGATTAGCAAGACACTTCTACTCCTGCTTACTCCAACGTAGCAGTAGAAATTTGTTGCTTGTTGGAGCGAGATAGCGTCTATTGTAGACAGTTTGTGGTCTCTTATGTCTCATGAATCACCATTTTGCATATTGGCTCATATGTCACCGTACAAAGTCATACGTATATGCTGATTTCACTCATATGGCGTAGTTTTATCTTGTAGTATATCGAAAGCGACTGAAGATCTCTAGTTTCTTTTCCAGGTGTTTATTTCTAAATCTGAGTCTGGAAAGACCCACCGGCAAAGATCTCGTTTTTTTAGGTCATACATACATATATGTATACTTCATTCATCTCATGAAAGTTGTAACGTTTGTCCACGTTATAAGTGGAAAAAAAAATTAATATAGCGTTTAGTCAATTAAATATCGGGATCTTCTTTTTAACTTTGGATTAAGTAAATTTGAAATATTTTTTTTCTTTTTTTGTTTTTTGATTTTTTATCCACAGCCCGTAAATGCATTAATCACCCAATACCAATACATAGTCCTCTTACACAGTAGCTATCAAACATAGGACAACAACACTACCAGAAACAAGCACTACAAGGGGAAAATAAACATCAAAACAAGGCATTTAGACCTATACGCGCAGCAAGCTGGCTAGGATCTGAACTCCTGGTTTGAAATACTCGTTGATTCCTTTCACTCCATAAAGCATAGATCATCGTAGCAATCATGGCTCTCCTTTCCCTCAGCTTCACGGATTTACCTCGTACCACCTTCACAAACCATTCAATCCAATGCATCCATGTCACATTATAACACCGCAACTTCAGCATCTCCAACACTAACTTCAGCACCTCTCTACTATATGGGCATTCAAAAAATAATGATCCCTCGACTCAACCCCGCTCGAGCATAATACCCAACAGTCATCATCAATTATACCAAGATTATAAAGCCTGGATCTGGAATGTAAACGATCACGACAAACAAGCCAAAAGATGAAGCTGTGACGAGGCCTTACTCCCCTCCCCCAGACGGCTTTCCAAAGCTTGGAGGCAGACATATCACAACGAGTCGGGACTTGATATCCAGATGCAGACGTATATACTCCCATTTTCAACCCCATCCACTGCATAGCATTACTGACAGGCCAAACATAAGCTAGGAACACATCCCTTACCCTTTGCAAGGATTTTCATATCCATGAACTAGAGGATTTAGGTTAAATATCCCATATACTGTAACCTTTCAGATACTATATATGCACCCATTTCACCCATAATCTATCCTTTTTCATTTTCGATGCCCATATATCCTTGAAGAACAAGGTCTTATTCCATTCTTTCAATCTCTTGATCCCTAAACATCCTTTGCTTTTAGGGATACACACATCAACCCAAGCAACTAAAGCCTTCCTTGCATTCAGTGCTGCTCCAGACCATAAGAAAGAATGGCATTTTCTCTCAATTTCCTGCAGTATCATCTTTGGGAGGACAAACATCTGACACCAATAAGTTTGAAGAGAGTACAACACAGAAATCAACAGTTGCAACCTCCTTGCATAGGATAGGAGACGAGATTCCCATGATATGGGTGTTAGGACCTTTTCAACCAACGCTTTATAGTGTGTGTGGATCAATCGACAAGGAGACAATGGAATGCCCAAGTACTTCACTGGAAAGCATCCAATCTGGCATTGCAGTAAAGAAGCCAACTTCATCTGGGAATCAACACTAATTCCAGCATGAAAAATTGAGATTTTATCGTCATTCATCTTCAAACCACTAATGTCAACAAAATGATCAAGCATCCGTTTAATCAGTTGTATAGAATGAACATTAGCCTTGTAGAAAATCATTGAATTGTCGGCAAAAGACAATTGGACTATACGTGCAGCTTTGCATCTTGGATGAAATCCACAACCCTTCTCTTTGGCCATTTTCTGGAAAGCCCTTGCCAAATACTCGATACACGGCACAAATATATAAGGAGATATTGGATCATCTTGTCTTAGCCCTCGTTTGCCCCGAAAGAAACCATAAGACTCCCAATTCAGGACTATAGAGAAGCTGATAGAACGCATACATGTCAATAGCCTGTGCAAGAATCTAGAAGGAAATCCCTGACCATTTAACAACTCATCAATACAAAGTCCCAATCAACTATATCATACGCTTTACGAATATCAATCTTGATCATACATTTAGGGGAGACACCTCGTACCATAGCCAACAAGAAGCTCCTGACTTGAAAGAATGCCATCGGATATAGCTCTTCCACTTACAAAAGCATTATGAGCTTGATTTTTTTTTTTTTTTTCAGTTAACATTATATTAGCCTCTTTTTCATGTTATAAAATAAAGTTATTTAAGTTACGAATAGTTCATAATAATATCAAAAGAAAACAACATAAAATTCTTTTAAACTATTCGAGAGTGAGACATGATTTCTCTAAACTTTGAAAATATACGGATGATCCTCTTATCAACTTTTTTAAATAGTTTTTTGTGTTAAAATAATTTGATTTTCTTTAAAAACTAATCAAGAATGTTCAGATATTTTTTTATGAACTTCTTTTAATATAGTTTTATATCAAAATAACATAAATTTTTTTAGGATAGAAAGGTTATGTGTATACTTTTAAATTTGATGGGATCATGTGTCATGATTTAATACTTTAAAAGGATTAAATATCATTTTCTTTAGTATCAAATATCTTTTATCATAAATTTATCGTAATATATTAATAATATTTTAAGTTATATTTATAAATCACATGTCAAAAAGAGAAATTTTATTATGTCGTTAACAAAAACATAACGAGGATAATTTATTTAGGTTTCCACTCCATGTTTTCGATTGAGATTTCGTGATTTTTAGAGCTTCCCCTTTAGTAAGAGCAGTCCTTACTCCATACAAATAAACTCAAGCTCTAATCCGATTAGTTCCTAGATAAGCAGGGGTCATTCATCCCCATCGTAAAAAATGCTTCTCTTTTGCATAATTAGTCGCCATAGACTTATATCTTAAAATGAAGCTTCTTGAAATTTTCGGTGAGCTTCGAGGATGAAAATGTTAATCTGAAATCATATTGTTTGTCCATAATAAAGTTTTATTTTAACTATTCTTTCAAAAAATAATTTTTAATCAACCATCTGTGTTATACTCTATCAATTTATTAAGTTATTTATTTTTCTGAAAATACTGTATCAATTTATAATCGTGGAACAAAGACCTAAACATCGTACGCTATGACTATCCCAATTTTTTTATTTTGTTTTTGTGCACATATCTTGTAATCTCATATATGGGTTTAGGGTTTCAGGCGGCCTTTCTATCTTTTCTTGAGCTGTTTTCGGCGCCCCAAATCCTCGGTAGTCAGCACAATGTAAACCCTCGATTTCTGAATCTCACCAAAGCTAA
This sequence comes from Drosera spatulata, assembly GCA_035668315.1. Taxonomy (NCBI): domain Eukaryota; kingdom Viridiplantae; phylum Streptophyta; class Magnoliopsida; order Caryophyllales; family Droseraceae; genus Drosera; species Drosera spatulata. The sequence continues at coordinate 28,932 of JAOVYX010011413.1, forward strand.
CTCTCAAAAACACCACTGCTTCACTGGTCGAAACAGTATCACCTCAGCTGCGTACAAGCATCATCATCGATGGCTAAGCGCGAGCTTTCAACTACTCTGAGGAACTTGAAGGTACAAGAAAACCCTAACCCTTTTTGTCCGAATCGAACTTGACCCAGTTAAAGTTTGGGTTTGATTTCATCTTGGTTGTTGTTTCTCATGTGTTTACGGCCGATTTTGGGTTCTCGGTTTGGTTCAAATAGTGGTTCTGATTGGACTATGCTCAAAATTTTTGACTTTTTTGAGGGCAATGTTGATGAATTCAGTTTGCTTGAGGTTTTTCATGTGTTTTGGGTTGATTTTGGGTTCTGGGTTTGGTTCAAATGCTGGTTTTGATGGGCATGTGCTCCAAAGTTTTGATTTTTTTTTTGTGGGGCAATGTAGATGAATTCAACTTGGTTGAGATTTCTTATGTGTCTAGGGTTGATTTTTGGTTCTGGGTTTGGTTCAAGTGTTAGTTTTGATTGGATTATGCTCAAAAGTTTTGAATTTTTCGGGGGCAATGTTGATGATTTCAACCTGGTTCAGGTTTCTCGTATGTTTGGGATGATTTTGGGTTCTAGGTTTGATTCAATTGCTGGTTTTGATAAGCAAAAAGTTGAAAATTTGGGAGAAAGTTGATGACATGTGGACTGACGATAACTTGTTGATGGTGTTTTTTGGTTCGTGGGGGAAGTTTATGCAAAGGGCAGTGAAGAAACCGGAGAAATCGGACGAGGAAGAAGAAGAGAGAAAACCAGATGGGAACTTTCTTTCCCCTGGTACTGTTCTTAATAAAAAATGGTACTCTTGTTTTACATCAATTGTATCTCGACAATCTACATTTAGTTTCTACCCTGCATAATGTGGCGCATCCAGTCGCAATTTGCTTGTTTTCGTGAACTATCGCATTGCAGTTTGACAGCTCTGAGATTTGTGATGGTTACATGGGACATGCTATTTAAAACTTGGATGCATGATTTTATGTCATGCTTTTAATCTTTCTTAGCATTCAGGAGACTGGTAGCAATTTTGGCTATGGCTGTGATTCTGAAACTAAGGAGATGGATAATATGTTGAGATGGTTACTCTGTAGCTGTTGTTGTTGTCTTTGTGGTGCTTTTCTTGCTCAAACAATGATGTTCTTCATGCAATTGTTGCTGTTTCAGCGTAGTCATTGTGGAAGGCGATCCCCACCCAGGGTCAGTCAAGGGTCGAATGTCTTTTAGAAATTTCAATCCGGTTATAGATGTGAGTAAGCAAGGCTGTGCATCGTTGAAATTCTTTTGAGAAGCCGTCAAGCTGATGGTCTTCAATACTTCTTTTGTGCCTTTCACTCTCATTTCAAAGCCTTCTCTTGGTAGAAACTGAACGATGAAGCTGCTAACCCTGACAAGCCAGATGCATCAGCAACATTCTCAAACAATACCAGAAAGAATACAGTTGAGAGGTTAGTATGATGGAACTTCTCTTTCTGGTTTGCTGGCTGTTGCGATGATTTGATAACCTTAAGGTCTAATGCCCCTTAAAGCTTTATGCCCCCATCTAGGTGGAGCATTTCAACAGTTAAAACAAATCCCTAGCTGTCGTCGCACCTACCAATCTCATTAGATGACCTAGCATTTGGGGCCTTTAGGCTAGTGCTTCAGGCACGCGTTGATTATATATAGTGAACCAAAATGTGGTTTAGAAAATGAATAGATAAATAACTTGTGAAATTAAGTGTGCACTTCATATAATCAAACGACTCATAGTCATGTTAGTATTCGATGGCCATGATATGCATTTTGCTTTGCGCATCTGACTATGATGAACGGAGAAAGCAGGCCATTAGAGAGACGAATAGATGAGATGGATGCAAGTTCACCAGGGAAAAGAAAACAGCCAGAGGCAGACTCTGAAACGGGGGATCCAACTATACGGATGAATGATGTTGAAGATGACCCTCAATCTTCTTCGAAGGGAAGTAGAAAGTCGTCCAAGAAACCAAAGCGCGAAAAACTTGACTGGAACGTTCTGAGGCGGCCAAAAAGCAACAAAAGCTAAGCAGTGTAAACAGTGGATGAGGGTTTACGCTTGTTATAAGTTAATCAGCAACCTTGTAATGCTAAATGTAGTTGTAACTTAATTTTAACTAGCCTTTGATTCCCCACGCACTTTTGTTTTAATTTGCTTATGATGTAATATTGTTTTCATTTGATGGGATGTAATGCTACTTATAGTTTCGGAATGTTGTACTTATTCTTATCTCACAGAGCAATGAGATTGTTTGGGTTGATTTTCAATTCTATAAGCAAACGCATCAAGTTTGCGCGTCTGAATTGAGATATACGTATGAGGCATTGCTCGATTCCATGATGATGTATGCACTATACACGTAGACCGCATGGAGTATTGGAGTGAAAGGAGTTTCAGAAGCGATTCTGTGCAATCGAAAGCACAAGAACCAGCGGCTTGTAAACAAGGGCAGGGCTCCTATTGTGCAGGTTCCCAACAGGAGATGGCGAAAAGAATCCTGCCTTTCCAGCCCAGAAGTATCCACTGACCATCTTCATCAACCACGAAATCCTTGTTATAATCCGCCTTGACGATACCCTTTGCCTGGTTAACAAGCTTCTGGCCAAAAGAGAGTTGCCTGAACCTAGCACGCAGCGAGCGTATCAGCCACTGTTTATATGTCTCAGGCCTGTATGCCCTTTCAACACTTTCACATGCTATGACATTCAAAATCTCCTTTCCGTGCAGCTCTCTCTCAAACAGTAGCCGCTCATAGTCTTCACAAGGCATAGTTGATTCAAGCATGTCGAAGACGGAGAAGTAGTGAAACATCGCCTCCCTAAACCTTGTGAGGAAGAAAGGAGCTCCGCATGAGCCATTGACAACGGCGTGAATGAAGAGGTCAGGTTTCAGCTTCCTGATCAACCTCAAGAAAGCATCTCTCGGACACTTCACATCCATTGTTTCATCAAGCAGAGTAGTTGACCGGTACAGACAATTGACAACAACAACCTCATCCCTTTCAATTCTAAGATCCTCAGGGTCTATTGTTTCCCATTTCTGTGCTATCGCATGATACTCAAACGGCACATTGAATCTCTCACAGTATCCTGCCAATCTACGTCCCGTCTCCTCCAGCATCTCTGCTGGGCGAAACCCATTTTGGGGAAGATCTATGCCCGTCACACGAAGCAGAGGAGGTCCATTGGCCGCCTCAGATAGTTGCTGAATGAGTGATGGCCATTGGAAACCATAGAGGATACCAAAGTCAATGATATGGAGACATCTCGCATTCTCTGCTAACTTGGCGATAGTTTGGTTTGCTAGGAAGAAGGATTTCCTATTGACAGGAACTCCCGAATAGTAACTTCTGTAAGCTTTCAAGGTATCGGAGAACGGAACATGGCTATTGACTAGATCGCCATATTGTTGGCCCCCGGGGCCAGCTATCCGTGCCTCTAGCCCGTTAGCAAAATAGTGCGCAACCCTCTGGATGCTGTTACCAAAAGGTGAAGAGTCTCGCCTGATTTGGTTAAGGAGATCAGTCACACTCGTTAGCTCAAAACTGGCCACTGCACGAGCACAATTAGTCAGGAGAGCCTTCAAGTCGACCGCTGCCTCTTTGCCAATCTTCTGATTCCCACGGTTAGCTCTGCCCTTTGGCACTTTTATACTTCCATTGCACACCAAGTTCTCGTATGCTTTGTTTTGTGAACTCCTGACATTGCACAAGACATCTTCTTCCTCTTCCTTATGGAGCAATATATCATCATACTGCTTCAGTTGCACATAACTGCCATCATAAGCTGCTAAAAGTTTGCTACTTCTTATCTCATCAAAATCAGAATCCTCTCGTGGACGACTCCTACTCATTCTCAACTTGTTATGCAGATGACTCGTCTTCCCTGAGACTGCTACTGACTCACTTTGTAGATCAGATGAAAACCCATGCTCGGACTCCTGCGTTATGACAGACTGGGACTCACATCGGCCAAAAACCAGCTTGCCATCAGCAGCGCCTTGACAGGGAATATAACATCCGCTCTCGTAACTACTACTGATACTGCTTTTGTTGAAATTATCATCAGAGCTCCCATAGGACGTCACACAATGATCAGATGAAGGGGGATACGTTTTCCATAGGACATCATACAACGACTTCTCCGTGCTTTGGAGAGCCTGGTAATCCTGCAACGTCGTGGGCTGATCATCCAAGTTTTCCTCCATGAGCATATCATTGATGAACT